>CM064908.1:43361498-43606498 GCA_032727855.1 Quercus ilex subsp. ballota
AAGAAAAAAAAAGGCTTCAATTTTGGCTAAATACAAAATGTACGTAGTATATGGTTGAAGTCAGTTTATGGTTTCAATGTTGATTTTTTATATTTTGTTTAAGGAATTGTTATTGATTAATTGTAAAAATTGATTAGGTGAATTGATTAACTTTAAATACAAAATATACGGTTAAACTTTTTTAACTAATATATATTTTCTATTTATTTATAATTAAGAGGTCGGGTCGGGTTATAGCAGGTTGGAAATGTTTTAATCCGTTACCCAACCCAATCCGCTATTTTGGGGGTCTAACCCACCCAACCCAAACCGTCTAACTTAATGACCTACATGGGGTGGGTGAGTCAGTTGTAGGTTAGGCGGGTTGGCAGGTCAAGCAGATATTCTGCACAACCCTAGTTATGACATAAATGCCATCTAGCTAAAATAATGGTTTGATTATTTAGAAGGATAAAGTTTCACTCCAAACATAGTTAGTAATGCAATGTATATGGAACAAAAATTTAGAGGAAAGAAAATATAATTATATGATGCACGGTACGTATAATTCGTTTATGTTTTAAAATTTTGCAACAAAAATACAGAAATATTTTTCATCTAATTTTTTGAAGATAAATACAATAATTCAACAAATTACAATTATATGAAAATTCCTCAACAATTTAACTTGAAATAATTCACTTAATAAAGAAAATTATTTTCATAATTTTATAGAAATTTCTCAATAATTTAACAATTTACAAGCACATGCAAATATATTGTATAAATAAATCCAATAGATTCAATAAAATAAAATAATATTAAATGACATGCAAATATATCATATATGATAAGGGATGTATCTATAGTATATTAGGTAAAAGAGATTCAAAGGAAAAATAAATAAATAAATAAATAAAATGGTAGAGAACGGCGAGGCAAAGCCTTAGAAACAAGAGAATGGCAGGGCATTAGGCCATTAAGGGTGCGGATGTAATTGACAAAGGATAATAGAGTACAAGCCTACTAGGGTGCAGCCATGTTTTGACATTTAAGAATAGTAGGGTGCAGTGAAATAATGAAAAGTGGATACGTTTAGCTATAAAATTGATTGTAGTTTCTTATAAAAAAAAAAAATTGATTGTAGTTTAAGGCTACAATCTTACTTAATATCTTTTTATTGGAAGTGAATTTTGAGAATTTCATCATTAGATTACATCTTCTTCTTATATCCTTCATGCTTGCAAAATTTCTAGAAAATTAAAGATCAATAGCTATGCCATCAAGATTTTTCTATGAGTTCAAACGTGGCTCATGATAAGCATGAACTACTTTGAACGCTTTCATGCCTAACAGCTGCACCACTTTAAGATCTTTTTGTAAGTGATTCACGTCTTTCTTCTCACATAGGGTGAGTCTTTCTTCTCACATAGGGTGAGTCCTACTTCCTTTTCTCTGGGAGAGGTTTTTTCTTGTTAGAAAGGTGAGGGTCTCAACATGGATAGCGACTTTATTGAACGTTTACAACGGATCAACTTGACGGAGGAGGAGGAGGAAGTGTGTCAAGTGAGAGTAACACGGAGAAAGGAAATTCTAGAAGAATGCTCACTAAGTCTTCTAGGCCGTTTCCTCACAACTCAACCGTTCAACCAAAGAGCGGCCAAGTCTACGCTTAGAGCTGTGTGGAAAATGTGGGCGGATTTGAGGATTGTAGATGTGGGTGATGGATTATTTCAGTTCAAATTCACCTTGGAAAGTCAGTTAAGATGGGTGTTGAATAATGGTCCGTGGAGTTTTGATAATCACCCACTGCTACTCCGACGGTGGGAGAGAGGCATGACAGCTGCATCAGTGACATTCCAAACACTCCCAATTTGGATTCAGATATGGGGTTTACCATTTGACCTTCTAACGGAGGAGACTGGAAGAGACATCGGGAATGGAATTGGAAAGGTGGTGGAGATAGATGCAATGGCATTTACGACAGACCAAGCAAGGTTCATCAGAATCAGAGTGGAGGTCCCCTTAGACAAGCCTATCCACAGAGGGGGAGTTGTATTAAGCCCGGAAGGAGACAAGCTGCGAGTAGGGTTCAAATACAAACGCCTAACTGGTCTTTGCTATAACTGCGGAATTCTTGGACATGAGGCGAAGGACTGCTCTACACCAAGGGCATCGGGACAGGTCGAAACTCCTTACGGAGAGTGGCTGAAAGCAGGCCAGCGGAGAAAAGAAGATAATACTGCAACACCACGGAAACCACCACGGACTGTAGGCCCGTCGGTGAACGTCCACAGCAGCCAAAAACCAGTTCAGCCAACAGAAAATTCAATACCCCAAAATTATGGCGCATTCAATGCATTCAATTCCAATCATGACGCAAATAACGGAGTTGCAACGGGTCTGAGTGAATCATTAAACCGCGGGTTAATTGGGGACAATATCTTAGAGTTTATTCCATCTGAAACCGACACAGCAATAACTAAGGAAGCAAGTAACGTGTCGGACTTAAAGACTCCGAATTCATCCAATGATCTCTTCACTGTCCCTATTGATTACGTGCGTGAAAATAACCCACCTGGGACAATTAAAAACTCACGTGAGAGCCCACGTGACCTGGGGAAAAAAAACTCATCCCGTAAAGGAGTAAAAGGAACCTGGAAGAAACTAGAGAAACAACAGCAAGCCACAATACAAAACCCTACTCTACCTATCATCAGCGGCTCAAAGAAGAGAATATTGTCTGAAGAAATAGACATCTTAAAGGCTGTCTATCAAGTACAAAGCGGACCAAGACTTTGGAGGTTACCCACAATGACATGTGTTCAACGGCGGAGGCTGCAAATCAGCCCCGCCGAGCGCAATGATTCTCATAAGTTGGAATTGCCAGGGGCTTGGGAACCAATGTGCAGTCGATGTCCTCTCTCACTTGGTGAGGGAAAAAGCTCCCAAGGTTTTGTTTTTGATGGAAACAAAACGAACTGTGGAAGAGATGCGATGGATACAAGAAGATTTACCGTATCAATGTATGCTAGTAGTACCTTGTACACAACGTAGAGGTGGTTTGGCACTTCTTTGGAAGGAGGAGGTTAATTTACACATCCAAACCTACTCACCCCATCACATAGATGCGCTCATACTCAATGATGAACAACACCCGTGGAGGTTGACAGGTTTCTATGGATGGCCGGAGGAGAGTAGGAAAAAGGAATCATGGCAGCTACTTAAACATCTCCACACTAGATTTTCAGTCCCATGGCTATGTTGTGGTGATTTTAATGAGATCCTATCCTCATCGGAGAAGCAAGGCAAGTTACCGAAGCAGCAACAACCAATGATGGAGTTTCGCTCTACACTACTCCAATGCGGGTTGGTGGATATGGGTTTCCAAGGAAATATATTCACGTGGAATAATGGTCGCCCCGGGGAAGAGTTTGTACAAGAGCGCTTGGATAGAGCATGCGCAACGGTGGAATGGAGAACTATGTTTCCTCATGCTAAGGTAACTCATCTCCAATCCACATACTCGGATCATATTCCCATCCTAATAAATCTGTCCAGGCCAAAACAGCAATGCAGGAAGAGGAAAATCCCAAGGAGGTTTGAAGAAAAATGGGTGCGCCAACCGGGTTGTGAAGAGGTGATCCGTACATCATGGGAATCTGAAATTGGAGGAGGTAGCCCTATGTATCGTTTGTTTGAGAAGATCAAAAAATGTAGGCAAGCACTAGTCACTTGGAGCAGCACTACTTTTAGAAATTTTAAAACACAGAATCCAGGAGAAGCAAGCGGCCTTAGAGGAGTTATCTTTACAAAATGACCCGAATAATCAGCCATTAATCAGAAATCTAAAAAATGACATCAACGCACTCCTCCATCAAGATGAGATTTTCTGGCGCCAGAGATCAAGATCCATTTGGCTACCAGCAAGTGATAAAAATACGAAAATTTTCCATCAAAGAGCCAACCAGAGGCGTCATAAAAATCACATTTCTGGGATCACATCTCAGAGAGGAGAATGGTGCACTTCTGAGGACCAAATTGCAGAAACAGCCATCCAGTATTTCCAGGACTTATTTACATCATCGAACCCTGCTAACTTTGAGGGGGTTTTGAACGCGGTGGATCACTTGGTTACTCCAGAAATGAATAGTACTTTACTCCAAAGGTACAATCCAGAGGAGGTCAAGCAAGCCTTGTTTTAGATGCACCCATCAAAAGCACCCGGGCCCGATGGTATGTCCCCTTTTTTCTTTCAAAAGTTTTGGCATATAGTGGGACAAGATGTAACAACTGCAGTCCTTTCAGTTTTAAATTCGGGTCATATGTTGCAAAAGATAAATTATACCCATATTGTATTGATCCCAAAAAATAATGATCTTAAACATATGTTTGATTATAGGCCAATAAGTTTGGGTAATGTAATTTCCAGAATTGTCTCTAAGGTCCTAGCTAACCGCCTAAAACTTGTACTCCCTATGGTTATCTCTGATACTCAAAGTGCATTTGTTCCTAACCGCCTTATTACTGATAACACTACTGTAGCCTATGAGTTGTTACACAGGATGCGGAACCGAAGACGAGGGAGGATGGGACAAATGGCAGTTAAGCTGGATATTAGCAAGGCCTATGATAGGGTGGAGTGGGGATTCTTGCGCCAGATAATGCTAAAATTGGGCTTTGCTCCAGGATGGGTGCACTTGGCCATGGAGACACTCATCACAGCTTCGTATTCCGTTCTAATCAATGGGGAACCAAGAGGCTACATCACCCCATCAAGAGGTATAAAGCAAGGAGACCCACTATCACCATACTTGTTTCTGCTTTGTGTTGAAGGCCTATCTGCTATGCTAAGGAAAGCCGAAGAAAGCCATTAGTTAAGAGGCATAAAATCTAGCCAACAAGGGGTCTACATCTCTCACCTTTTGTTTGCGGATGATAGCCTCCTATTTTGTCGAGCCACCATCAAGGAATGCCGGCGATTACTTGACCTTTTGGAGACCTATGAGGCGGCAACGGGACAAGTAATCAATAGACAAAAAACCTCATTGTTTTTTAGCACCAATACCAAGCTGGAGGTGAGAAGAGCAATTCAACAATTGTTGGGGGCAAGGATTATGTCAAACACCGAGAAATACCTGGGTCTACCGATTGCAAGTGGAAAATCTAAGGTCAATACCTTCAAAGAGCTCCAAGAAAAAATAACCAAGAGGTTGATGGGGTGGAAAGAGAAGTTCATATCCAAAGCTGGCCGTGAGATCCTAATAAAGACGGTGGCACAAGCTATACCAACCTATTCCATGTGTTTGTTCAAAATCCCCAAAGCTATTTGTGATAACATCAACTCTATTTTGTCAAAGTATTGGTGGGGACAAACCAAGGAAGAGAGGAAGATCCATTGGATTAACTGGCAAAAATTGTGTACACATACAAAAAAAGGGAGGAATGGGGTTTCGAGATGTATCCGCTTTCAACTTGGCAATGTTGGCCAAGCAAGCATGGAGGCTTATTCACAATAGCCATTCACTCTTCTATAGGGTCTACAAGGCAAGGTATTTCCCAAATTGTAGTTTTATGTTGGCTGAATTGGGACTAAATCCATTGTATGTTTGGAGGTCACTCCTGGCTGCAAGAGATGTCATTAGAGAGGGGTCCATATGGAAATTTGGAGATGGCCGAAACATTGGGGTGATATCACACAAATGGCTACAGAACGAACCGGTTTTCCTCAACGAACTTGATGAACAGATGCGTGTCAGCGATTTGATTAACCATGATACAAGACAATGGGATAGGGGCAAGTTGGTGGCTACATTCACCCAAAGCACATGTGCAGAAATTTTAGCACTCCCACTTAATCACCTCAACTCACAAGACAACCTGACTTGGACAGCGAACAAGACACAAAAATTCTCGGTAAAGTCTGCATACCGTGTTGCTCTCTGAAGAGGCTGAATTTGGGCTAGAGATGGGCCTAACGGTTATCAATTGTGGGCCGATAGAGGACTGGCCCATTATCTGCCGGATCTATGAAAATGAGTCCAGTATGAAGTATCAGCAGGTCCGAGGCCCGTGAGGAAGGCAGAAAGGCCCTTGGTATGTGATACTTGCGACACACTTCATAGAGTCCAAAGACAAACAGAATTCTAGTACAAAAACGATTCTACAGGATATTCCCTATATGGAAAAGACTTCCGCACCAAGGGTGAGACATCGACTTCCTACTACTATAAAAGCCCCAATACCCTCATAAATCAAGGTACGCATGATTTACCCTCTCTAGCACTCTAGAGTTGTGAGAATATTTCTAATTTAACCTTCGGAGGGTATTTGGCCGGCACCACACCGATGCTCTCTGCTAGGTTTCTTTCTTTGTACTGTACAGGTTCACATTCAAGCGCGTAGGTATCGTGTGGCTCACTGGTGAATTTCTCGGCATCATCAGTTGGTGCCGTCTGTGGGAAACTTAGTTGAGATTCATAAGCCATACTATCGTTTCCCGGACTAAAGGGTTGCATGGTACTCACTCGCTCGATGGCAACTACTAACGACGTTCAAGGAGATGAACCACCCACGACTGCCCTCGAGAGACAAGTTCGGACCCTCGGTGACGCCGTGGAACGTCTTACCAAACAAAACCACGACTTAGAAGAACAGCTGCGTCAGAAGAATACGGCATCGAATAACCAACAAGAAGATCAGGAAGGGACCAGCACTCCAAGGAAAAATCAGGAGAAACCTGAAGGCAGCCACGCCCTAAGCAAACCAGAGGGGCAGAACTTGAGCATGCCGTCCCTCACGGATGCGACTCCACCACATATTATAGCAGAGATACAGGCGATGAGGGAACAAATGGAGGTTATGATGAATGTGCTCAAGGGGCGAGTTTCCAGTGATCTTGACGATCTAGTTAACCGCACCGACTTGCCTTTCACTGCGGTCGTGAACTCCTTCTCCTTACCCCACAAATTTCGCATGCCGCATATGGACAGCTATGACGGAGTGAAGGACCCTCTGGACCATCTAGAAACTTTCAAAACCCTAATGCACCTTCAGGGGGTAGCAGACGAGATCATGTGCAGGGCCTTCCCCACCACGCTCAAAGGCCCCGCAAGGGTATGGTTTAGCCGACTGACGCCAAACTCCATCAGTAACTTCAAGGAGCTGAGCGCTCAGTTCACTACGCACTTCATTAGAGGGCACAGGTATAAGAAGTCCATAGCCTGCTTGATGAGTATCAAGCAACAGGAGGACGAGACGCTGAGGACCTACATAACGCGCTTTAATAAAGAAGCACTTTCAATAGACGAAGCCGACAACAAAATACTGGTGGCGGCTTTCAAGAACGGGTTGCGGAAGGGCAAGTTTCTATTCTCTTTATACAAGAACGACCCTAAGACCATGTCAGAAGTACTCTACAGGGCAACCAAATACATGAACACTGAAGACGCATTACAAGCCCGAGATGAAAAACCGAGGAAAAGGGAGCGGCAGGAAGACGAACGACGGGACCAAAGGTTGAAGAGGCCCAGAACAGGAGACTGAAGGGATGAACGACGCTCTAGGCCACCAGGGGGAGGTTCACAAACTTCACCCCGTTTACTACTCCGATTGAACAAGTCCTAATGCAAATCAAGGACGAAGGTGCCCTAATCTTCCCAGGAAAACTGAAAGGAGATCCTAGCAAAAGGTCACGAGACAAATATTGCCATTTCCACCGTGATCACGGTCACGATACAGCAGATTGCTATGACTTGAAGCAACAGATAGAGGCCCTTATTAGACAGGGGAAATTACAAAAGTTCGTCAGAAAGGTGAGGACGGATCAGCCACCTCAAGAGTAGCAGCCTCGAAGGGATAACGAGTGTCCTAGACCCCCAATCAGAGACATAAGGATGATTGTAGGGGGAACATCAACCACCGGGTCGTCCAAGAAGGCCCGAAAGACTTACCTCCGAATGACCCACAACGTCCAGCTAACAGGTTCAGCAGAAAAGATAGCATGGAGAGATAGCCCAATTATCGGATTCTCAGAGGAAGACGCACGACGTCTTCACCACCCACATGACGATGCATTGGTGGTTACTTTACGGGTGGGAAAGTACAACATGCACAGAGTGTTGGTGGACAACGGTAGCTCAGCGGACATTCTCTATTATCCCGCGCTCTAACAAATGAAAATTGACAGGGAACAGCTGACACCAACAAACGCTCCGTTAGTTGGCTTCGGAGGAACAAGAGTGTTTCCACTAGGTGTGATCACACTTTCGGTGACAGTAGGGGATTACCCCCAACAGATCACACAAGATGTGACGTTCGTTGTGGTCAACTGTTCATCCGCATACAACGCTATCATCGGACGACCTACCCTCAATGCATGGAAGGCGGCAACATCAACCTACCACCTGATGATCAAATTCCCTACAGAGTACGGGATTAGTGAATTACGAGGGAGCCAGGTCGCCGCCCGTGAGTGCTACGTTGCCATGCTGGAGATGGAGGACCAGCAACAAACCATGTGCATAAAGGACACACGGACGACAGCAGAGCCGGTGGAGGAACTAGAAGAAATAACCCTTGATGAATCAAAACCTGAACGGACTACCAGAGTGGGGACACTGGCTAGCCAGACAATCCATTAAGCCCTCATAGCATTCCTCAGAATGAATCAGGATGTGTTCGCCTGGAGCCACGAAGACATGCCAAGAATCGAAAGCTCGGTCATAGCTCACAAATTGAACGTAAATCCATCATTCTCGCCAGTCCGACAGAAAAAGCGAGTGTTCGCACAGGAACGAGACAAGGCAATAGTGGAAGAGGTGAAGAAGCTGCTAGAAGTGAACTTCATTCAGGAAGTCTACTACCCCGACTGGCTAGCAAACGTAGTGATGGTCAAAAAAGCTAACGAAAAATGGCAAATGTGCGTCGATTTCACGGACCTCAACAAAGCATGCCCAAAGGATAGTTACCCACTGCCCCGGATAGATACCTTGGTTTACTCAACCGCCAGACACCAGCTCCTAAGCTTCATGGATGCCTTTTCGAGCTATAATCAAATTAAAATGGACGAAACTGATCAGGAGAAAACCTCTTTTGTCACTAGCCAAGGGCTCTTTTGTTACAAAGTGATGTCGTTTGGACTCAAGAACGCAGGCGCAACATACCAGAGACTGATGAACAAAATGTTCGCGCACCAGATCGGCAAGAACGTGCAAGTTTATGTCGACGACATGCTTGTGAAGAGCCAACTTGAAGATGATCACCTCAAGGACCTCCAGGAGACTTTCGACACTCTCCGCTCGTATAATATGAAGCTTAATCCAACCAAGTGCGCGTTTGGGGTAACGGCAGGAAAGTTTTTGGGATTCATGGTATCCCACAGAGGGATAGAGGTTAATCCAGAAAAGATTCGGGCCATCATGGAGTTGGAACCACCGAAGAAGATTAAAGAAGTGCAAAGACTGAACGGCAAAATTGCCGCCCTGAATAGGTTTGTCTCTAAAGCGACGGACAAATGTCTACCATTCTTCAGAATACTAAGAAAATCATTCGAGTGGACGGAAGAATGCCAGAAGGCCTTTGAAGAATTAAAGAGGTACCATATATCCCCGCCATTGCTCAGCCCCTCCAAACTAAGAGAAGAACTCTACTTTTACTTAGCTGTTTCAAAAGCGGCGGTCAGAGCGGCATTAGTAAGAGAGGAAGACGGATCTCAAAAACCCGTCTACTTTACAAGTCGGGCGTTCCGAGGAGCAGAAGAAAGGTATCCACCAATAGAGAAGTTGGCCTTCATATTGGTAACAGCGGCAAGAAAACTAAAGCCGTATTTCCAAGCCTATACTATCATAGTCCTGACGAACCAACCCCTGAGAAGAGCCTTGGGTAGCCCCGAGGCAGCCGAATGGATGGCTTTGTGGGCAATTGAGATGAGTGAATTTGACATACAATATCGCCTGCGAACTGCAATTAAAAGGCAAGTCGTGGCCGACTTCATTGCCGAATTCGTATAATTAGAGGACGAGGGGAAGATGGTAGCCGCGCAGTGGAGCATCCACACGGACGGGTCGTCAAACAAAAAGGCAGAAGGAGCTGGTGTTGTCATCCAAACCCCAGAAGGGGATAAAATCGAGTGCATGATCCGACTCGACTTCCCCACGACCAACAACGAGGCCGAATATGAAGCGCTGGTAGCGGGACTAGACCTCGTAAGAGCAGCAGGTGCTGAAAACGTAGTCGTACACTGCGACTCCCAGGTCGTAATATGTCACATCGACGGAGGCTACGAGTGCAAGAGTGGGAGGATGAAGAAGTACCTGGAGGAAGTGAAGAATCGGGTCGGCAACCTCAAAGTAAGATTCGTCCAAATCCCAAAGGAAGCAAACGAGTGTGCTGACCGTCTGGCAAAAGCAGCCTCAGCAGAACTTATGCTCGTTCCCGAACGGGTATTATCATTCGTACAACTCTCCTCGCTTATTGATGACAGAACAAACATACAGGAAGTCAGTGGGGATAATTGGACTACGCCATTGATGGCGTACCTAAGATCAGGCACTCTGCCAGATGGGAAAGACGCAGCTAGGAAACTAAAAGTACGAGCCTCATGGTTTGTGCTGATCAAAGATATCTTATACAAAAGAGGATTCTCTCGACCGTACCTAAGATGTTTGAGCAGCGAGGAAGCAGACTACGTGATGAGAGAGGTTCATGAGGGTATTTGTGGAAACCACTCAGGGGCACGATCCTTAGTGCACAAATTGATCCGAGCAGGGTAATATTGGCCTACAATGCAAAAAGATGCGCAAGCTTACGTAAAAAATTGCGACAAATGTCAGAGGTTCAGTAATCTGATCCGACAACCAACCGAGGAACTGACACCCATGACGGCCCCTTAGCCCTTTGCCCAATGGGGATTAGACATCATGGGCCCCTTCCCGACAGCGGTAAGGCAGCTAAAATTTCTGGTAGTAGGTATCGACTACTTCCACTATCACGGAGAAGAACATTCGAAGATTTGTGTGGAGGAATATTATCTGCAGGTACGGGATACCAAGAGTGCTTGTCTCCGACAATGGAAAACAGTTCGACAACCACGCATTTAGGGACTTCTGTTCGGAGTTGGGTATCAAGAATCATTACTCTTCGCCGGCGCACCCACAGGCCAACGGACAAGTCGAGGTCACGAACCGGTCCTTGCTCAAGATAATTAAGACCCGGCTCGAGGGGGCAAAGGGCATATGGCCTGACGAACTACCAAGCATCTTATGGGCATATCGTACTACAGTAAGAACACCTACCGGAGAAACGCCGTTTAGGCTGGCATACGGAAGTGATGCTATCATCCCTGCGGAGGTAGGGCTTACGAGCTATCGGGTGGAGAACTACAACGAGGATAAGAACGAAGAGGCCATGCAGCTTCAGCTAGACTTGGTGGATGAGGTCCGGGCTACAGCGGAGCAGAGGATGGCACGATATCAGAACCTCATGGCAAAATACTACAACTCCAATGTCAGACGTAGAGAGTTCCAGGTCGGAGATCTTGTACTACGGAAGGTAATGGGAGCTGCTAGAGATCCTTCGTAAGGAAAGCTCAGCCCCAACTGGGAAGGACCATACAAGATCTCATCTTGGCAAAGGAAAGGGACCTACCACCTCGAAACTCCGAACGGACAGAAGCTGCAACACCCATGGAACACGAAGCACCTACGGAGATACTACCAGTAGAGACGACATGAAGAGCATCGATGCTCCCCCAACTTCCAGTTTATTACTTGGTTTTTAGTAGCTTTTACTTCAAACAATTTTTTCTCCATTCTTTAGTTTTTACTTCAAACAATTCTACAAGTGCCTTTTTAAGCCCAAGGGGGCAGGTACTTTTTTCTTCTGCGTGGTTTTCTTTCAATAACAGAAGTATTCAGACACTACTATGTTTCCTACTTAATCAAACTAAGTCCATAAAATAGACGGATTAAACGAAATAGGATGAAAAATTCCAAGTCCCCAAGATGGATGGATCAAACTAAGTCCACAAGATGAACGGATCAACCCAACGGGATGAAAAATTCAAAGTCCACAAGACGGACAGATTAAACTAAGTCCAAAAGATGGACAGATCATCCCAAGAGGATGAAAATCCCAAGTCCCATAGAAGATGGATAAAATTTAGTCCACAAGATAGACGGACCATCCGAAAAGGATGAAAAATTCCAAAGTCCACAAGATGGACAGATTAAACTAAGTCCAAAAGATGGACGGATCATTCCAAGAGGATGAATATCCCAAGTCCCATAGTGGACGGATAAAACTTAGTCCACAGGTTGGACTGATCATCCCAAGAGGATGAAAATCCCAAGTCCCATAGAGGACGGATAAAATTTAGTCCACAAGATAAACGGACCATCCGAAAAGAATGAAAAATTCCAAAGTCCACACGAAGGACGGATCAAACTCAGTCCACAAGATGGACGAATCGTCCCAAAAGATGGTCTTTTTCACGACTTTCCGCAAAGCGGACGGATCATCCCAAAAGGAGGATCTTTTTTACGAAATCCGCAAAGTAGACGGATACGACTTTAATTCAACAAAGTGGACGGGTAAACCTAAAAGAGTAATAATACTTTTCGCGAAATCAATTTAGACGGATAAAAAATTATTATGTAAACAAAACAGACGGATCCTACAAAATTCATAAGTAAATAGGATCCTACAAAATTCCACAAAGTGGACGGTTATTACTTTGTCCAAAAATGGACGGATATTAGGTCCTCAAAATGGACAGTCCTTGTAAACTTCCTAGTCCCTAACACGGACGGATACAAGACAAGGTCCCCTTGACATACTTGTCCCACCACGATAATAAATTGGCAAAATCACATCCATAGGACAACACCTATCTAAACCCGTCCATGTGAATGGTGTCATTCGAAAAGCAAACTTTAAAGTAATGTGAACGGATGAATTCCACCCAACGGAGTATGTCAAACCACTTTATAAATTAAAAAGAGCGAAGTTAAACGGAGTACATACCCAAAAATAAAAAGTGTTTACAAAAGATGGAAACATGACGGAGTCATGAATTGTTCTCCAAATATCCTTACAGAAGCATAAGAAATAAATAAAATTAAAATTATCCTACGACGGGGGCTTCCTTCTCTTCACTACGACGGGATTGACCATCTTTGGGATCACTTTCAACCACAACTTGGTCGAGAGGGGCATCGGGGGGAGCTTTCTCGCCAAAGATCTCGTCCGTATCTTCAGATTGAGCAGGTTGGACGGACGTTTGCTTCACAGCGTTGATATTGACAGACGACAAGTCCAGCTGAGGATGTAGAGCCTTCACTTGACAGATGGCCTCGTCAAAGCCGTCGGCATATGAAACTCCTAATTCGGATAAGAGGGCGTCAGAATCACGGTACTCTAGCACAGCAACTTCCTTGGCCTGACGAAGTGCTTCTTCTTTCTTTTCAACAACCTTCTTCAATTGCTCCGTCACCTCAAGATACCGATCCCGTGCTTCCTCGGCCATCTTGAGGTTCTTATCTTGGATCACCTTCTAGGCCCGAAGCTCGGTCAGCTCATTCTCTGTCACCTTTGCCTTCTCCCGTATGCGGCCTAAGGTCGTCTCATGGTTTAAGCACCGTCCAAACAGACCCTTCACCATGACCATGGCCTAATCAATGGAAATGAATTAGTCTCAGGCAAAGGCAAATGAATAGACGGATGAAGAATAGGCGGACAAAGTTACCTGAGCGATGCTAAACAGCCCCGTCTCACCCATTGCTTCCGTCGAGTGATTACTCAGGTCCTCATAGTCCTCAGAGGTCATGATGGACGAAAGTGGTTCTAAGGCGTACTTAGGGTCGTCTCGAATAAGGGTGGGTGGCTTCTTCTCGCTTAGAGACGGACCCTTCATGAGACCCTTACCAACCCCATATTTGGCTGGGGTGACGGCCTTAGCACCCTCCGCCATAAGTCCCACGACGGGTTCCAAAGGAATCTTGGGCTTCTTGAGAGGACGGTCTCCTTTGGCTAGTTGCTTCCTCTTTGCTGACGGATTGATTGCACCCGTCTCCTTGGGATCAGCGTCACCCGTCCCCCTGTTCTTGGCAACATTTGCCCTGATAATCGACCTTCTTTTTGCATCGTCCATTTCTGCGAAGACGAACGGACAAAGTTAATTTCTTTAAGTATAACAATAATGGGTCAAACACATTTTGGAACGACGGACTTACATTGACGGATCCTTTTTTTGTACTTAATTACTGGTTTTGATGGCTCAGGACCGTCACAGTACCAATGGATTGTGTTGAGGTTGACCAACTTTGCCCAGGTCTTTTCCTCCGGCGTGGTTTTGTTAAAAATCTTCTCCAAAAAACTGTACTCCTCAAGGTTAACTTGTGGACATCATCGCACTGCAAAGAAGAGAACCTATTAAACTGAACGGATATGGAAATCTTTACATATTGGGACGGATACGTACCAGCTTGAGGCAATATGCCCTAGGTAGTGTATACGGGCATGTGATCCGTCTCCCTTGGACGACACATCCACTCGTCACCCTCTAAGAAAAAATAACGACTCTTCCAGTCTCTGTTGGAGTCTGGAGTTTCATATATTACCTTTAATAACGGACTCCTAGCTACAAAACTGTATATACCCCTAGATTTGTCGATTTCATCTGGACAGTAGCAATGAAGGAACTCTCTCACCGTCAACCTCCTTGATCCGTCTGACCAAGCACCGTACAAGACCTCTATTGCTATGAAGACCCTCCAGGCATTGGGGGATATTTGGTTGACGGACAGACCCAGATACTTAAGTAGCTCGCGATGAAGCGAACTCAGTGGAAATCTGAGGCCTGCCTTCAACATTTGCTCGTACACTCCAAGACCTTGTACGCCTTCATAGTAGCATTTCTCTGATGGATAGGGCAAACGAATGGGAATGTTATCTGGAATCTGGTAGTTAGTCCTAAGTGTTTTGAAGTGAGTCTCCTTGATAGTGGATGTAAAATCATTCATCGTCCACTCTTTAAGCATAATGAACTCCCTTGGTCCACCAGCTCCTATGACGGATCCTATTTGTTCCTCGCCATCAGAACCTTCCACCGGTTCATCTAACTCTGTATCCTCATTTGTTAAGGACGGAGAAGAGGCGGACATACTCCTCTCTTCGCTTGGACTCTCTTGGTCCTTGTGACCTGACAGGTATACCTCCTCATAATCTGCCCCGTCACAGATAATCAACTGATTACTTGACGCACTAGACATTGCCTACAAGTGACGACAGAACCTAAGACTCTGACGGGTCTAAGAATGGATAACGGAAGTAAAGTTTTGAACTATAAAAGTAATACGACGGTAGAAATATATGAAAGAGTGTACTTACCAGTTAATATGTGAACAGAGGAAAGTTTATGGTCACGGACACTACACTTGTACGGTGTATTCTGACAAAGATGACGGATCGCGCTCTGACAATTAAGTTTTTGATGAAAGTGGGAAAATGAGAGTCGAAGGTTTGATATTTATAGGGAAGGTGCACGGAAGACGAAACGACGCTTCGATCCCATACAATGGCCTCTAGAAGAGTGACGCGTGTCATGAACCATTAATGCTTTCCAGATCTTGTCAGCAGCACGAATTACTGACGGTGTACCTTGGCGCCGTCAACCTTAACGACTTGGAGCTGACGACCCACAGGCCTCTCAACTGTCACCCCCGTTAATGAATACCGTCACCCCATGTTTCCCTCCACTAAAGTATGACGGACCCATAGGGTGAAAGGGGCAACTGAAGAGGCTGAATTTGGGCTAGAGATGGGTCTGACGGTTATCAACTGTGGGCCGATAAAGGACGGGCCCATTATCTGCCGGATCTATGAAAATGAGTCCAGTATGAAGTATCAGCAGGTCCGAGGCCCGTGAGGAAGGCAGAAAGGCCCTTGGTATGTGATACTTGCGACACACTTCATAGAGTCCGAAGACAAACAGAATTCTAGTACAAAAACGATTCTACAGGATGTTCCCTATATGGAAAAGACTTCCGCGCCAAGGGTGAGACATCGACTTCCTACTACTATAAAAGCCCCAATACCCTCATAAATCAAGGTACGCATGATTTACCCTCTCTAGCACTCTAGAGTTATGAGAATATTTCTGATTTAACCTTCGAAGGGTATTTGGCCGGCACCACAACGGTGCTCTCTGCTAGGTTTCTTTCTTTGTACTGTGCAGGTTCACATTCAAGCGTGTAGGTATTGTGTGGCTCACTGGTAAATTTCTCGGCATCATCACTCTCAAACTGAAATGTGGAGATGGGGCAGAGCATTCTTCAGCTAGAGGACATGGCGCAACATGGGGAAGAATTTGGAAGCTAAATGTTCCCCCAAAAGTGTGGACTTTCATTTGGAGAGCATGCAGCAATTGCCTACCTACGAGGAACAACCTATGTCGAAAGAAAGTTCGAATTGAGGCAACATGCGATTTCTGTCGACAAGAGCCGGAAACAACATCCCATGTGCTCTGGTCTTGCCCATTTGCACGGAATGTGTGGGCTTTGTTAAGAGGCCGGGTTCAGAAGTGCAGCAATGAGGTGGATGACTTCTTCCTGCTATTCAGAAAAATGCAGACATCGTTGGAAGCGGAAGATCTAGACAGGTGGGCAATAACGGCTTGGAGCATTTGGAGCGCCAGAAATACATTTTATTTTGATCATGTTCAGCTTCACCCAAGGCATATCATGGAGAGAGCAAATAGCATGTTAACAGAATACCAAACATGTATGGCAGCACAGCAAATAGTTTAGCTGATATAGAATTACACTTGTGTCTTCTTCCGTTGGGGTCATGACAGTGTAGTCATTACCCCCCCCCCCCCCCCCCCAACGCCAAGCTATTGTAGTTTTGGCCTTAATTGTACCATTCTCAGTATTGATTCAATAAATTCTATCATTCGTTCAAAAAAAAAAAAAAGCTATGCCATCAATAAATTGTTTAAATTACTAATTTTTGTAATTTAAAATTATGCATAAAATATAAGTTTATAGATTTTATAGTATATAATATCCGATTGACATAAAATTTGACATGTGTATTAAGAGTGTAAAGAACATGCAATTCAACGGTTAGATTATCAAAATATGTAGTAATGTTTTTGTTATCAAGTAAGGTTGTAGACTTAGACTACAACTAATTTTGTAACTAAATTTTGTCCTTTGAAATATATCTTCTCTGTTTTATTGTTGTGTTTGATTGATGGCAAGATATTTCTTTTGAATTTTTTTTGAATGCCATTTTTTCTTCACCAATTATAACTTCTCCCATCACAAATTATTAATGTTAGTATTAGTGTCCATTTGGAAACAGTTTATTTAGTTTTTTTGCTAAAAGTATACTAAAATATATTTGTATCTTGAAAAAATTTGAAAAAGTAAAAAAATATGGAAAAAAAAATTTGAAGTTTTAAAAAACTGTACATAAAAACTAAAAGTTAAAAGCTAAAACTGACGCTAAACATGCTCTTAGTTCCAAAAAGTTGCATACATATTTGTACCATTAAAAACCAAACGACTAGCTTGAGTTTTCTTAAATCTTTTGCATTTACTAAAAACTAACTAGGGCTGTTTTTAAATATTAGAAGAAGAAGTATAGAATAGAAACACAAGGATGACATCCATGGAAGAAATCCAAAAGGGCTATATCTTTAATATATAAGAGTGTAATACAAAGCATGTGTTATAAATTTATAATGAAACATAACATGAGTATGTATAAGAAAGTAAACTCTAGACTTCAAGTACAAATAGGAGACTTGCTTTGCATACAAAATAAGATGGGTTTGAGCCTATACTATGGGCTAATATGTTTGATATATCTTTAATAGCTCCAAATATATTTAAAGTTTTTTTTTTCTTCAACCCATTACGTGTCAAATGATAAAACTATCTATGAGTATTATTTAAATAAGTCACCTAACTCAAATGATAAAACTATCTCTTCAATCGTCACTTAACAAGTTAGATCAAAATAGCTCTAAACATGTTTTTTGCTATTTAGAATGGCACGGGATGTTGTAAGACTAGTGAACATGATATGATAGTTGCATAAGAGAAACTAAAAACGTTAAGCTTTTGTTTTACAAAATGATTTGCCTTTCGGTTTGGAATATTATGATTATCTTTAGAGAGATAATAAAAGAGGGGGAAGGAGGGGTTTTGGAGTAGCATGTTAATTGTAATTATTGTATTATGGAAGTAGGTAACACCTTTTCATTAAAAAAAAAAAAAGTAGCTAATACTTTTCCTGAAAAAAACTTATATTATTATTTTTTTTATAAACAAAATTACTACTCTAAAAAATTCAATATGTGATTTGCATGTAATATTCCTCCTACGTTTGAGTGGAACGCCATGTTGCCTCATTTCTTATTGGAGGAGATCCTGCAGGATTTGTAAATCTTAAAACTAGTTTTTTACTACAGTAAATGAAAGCTTTCCATTATTCCATATGTGATCTTTCGCCTGCCGCTGCCACTGTAAGAAACAAACTTTTCATTATTAAATAGACCTTCCATTAATTAGCACGGGCCCACTTCTACTCTTATTTTACTTTAAAACATTTTGTTTGCTAATTAACGTGTTCAAATCTTACGCGTGATTGCACCCAAAAAAAAAAATCTTATGTGTGAAACCATTTTAAGTTGAAAGTGAATAGTTTCTTTCAGAACTGACCTAGGTGCATGAAAATAACCCGTGGGTTATGCGAGTTCATTTCAATTGTTGTTTCTGTCACCCTTTTAATCATTTATGTAGTTATAACGGAAAAGCAGAATTTAAACGCTAGATGTTATAGGCATAACAAGGAGTACTAACTTTTAAGAATTAAAAAAGTGTCGGCATTTATTAGTTATTACATTTTAAACTCATGCGAACTTTATGAATATTTTATGTTTGGGTTAACAAATTTTTAATATCAGAAACAACTTGTACCAGATGGATATTCAATTAGTTGGACCTTTGGTACACGTTGAGATAGACCTACCCTAACTATGCCTCACTCGTATCATATGTTCACCAAAAACGGACTAATTAGCCACTTTAATTAATTGTGCGTTTTTCTCTCCAAAAAAAATTTTAAAAATTGTGTGTTTATTTTTATGGGAATTAATTGTTGTTTTGAATTTACATGATGGGAAAAACGAGTCGGTTGGAATCCAACCTTTGGCTCAGTCACTTCGACCCCAAATGAATAGTTAGTAATTTAATTTACTTGGGAGAGAAGGCTGATTATAATCACTTCCAATATCAATTTGCTTAAACAAAGGCTAATTATGTAATATATCATAAGCATGTTAAAAAAAACTCTATATATTACTTTCGTATTTATATGTTCTAATAAGTATTATTGTTAAAAAATAAAAAAAATAAAAAAAAAAACCGAAGGTCCAATTGGTGTACATTGTAATACCTTTATAATTGATTCAAAGTTTTTCTTTTGAGTAAATTATATTGACTTCACTACCACGCACCTTTGGTGCAGTAGTCACTGTACAAATATATGTGCTTGTGAAATGTGGAGGGTAAGGGCCGGGGTTCAAGTCTCTAGGAGTGAGCTTCACACACATATACACTTAGATTAGGTTAGAGTAGAAATTCTATCTTATATAAAAAAATAAAAAATAAAAATTTATGTTGACTTCCTTTAAATTTAGCGAAACAAACTTAAATCTATTCCTACTTTTCAAAATGACACTTATGACTAAGGTTATTATTTTTAATTTTTCTATGATATAACCAATCTCATTAATAAACATTATTTTGAAATTATTCTGGATGAAATTTTAATTTAAAAAAATAGCCATTTTGACTCAATTTGTAATAGACATAAATAATCACAAGAGTTTGTGTATCATATAAATCAAAACCTTGAAGTGTCTGTTATAAAAATAAAAGCAGTTATCTGACATTTCTCCAAACCTTTTAGGTAAGTTCTGTAAATTAATAAACTTACGAGTGTAAAACAAAGCCGCACCAATTCTTTTATCGGTTCAAAGCAGTTGAGTGCTGGGTTTATTTTCTATGATTTTCTTTCGCACTCTTTCTTAAGTTCAGAATTCATTCTCCTTCAAAACAATATTTCTCAAAAATCAATTGGTATCTTAGTCTGATAATAAAAAGTATCATAAAGAGCAGACATCATAGATTGAAACACTCTAAAAAAAAAAAAAAAAAACTTTATCCTTTTAAAAATAAACAAAAAATAAAAAAATCATTGGTTAATATTTAATAATGAAGAGATCAAAATTTCGGTGACCGAAATTTATCTAATTGTACGAGTATCATCAATATATCCTGTAAAGTTGTGATTTCCAACTAACCTTTGTTGACTTTAATTCCATGCCAAATTTAATTGTAAATTTTTCAATCATTTCCCTGTATTTATGTGGGTTTATTTGTAAGGGATAAGTGTGAGAGATTGGTGAAGAATCAAGCGTCAAAGAAGAAGCAATGCAATTCGCGACTAGCTCGCGAGAAAGCAACCCTCGAAAAGGCCACGTGTGAAGCACATGACTAGAAGCTGAAGAGTCATGCCAGCCTGTCATTTTGTGAGTACTTCGCGAGAAAGGCCATCTCGCGAGGTACAAGCAAAACATTCTGTTTGGCAAAAAGTTAAGTTGTTTTACTAAATTCTTTACCCACACTATATATACCCTCATTACCCACGAATTGTAAGGAGTGCTTTTCAGAGAGAAAACCCTAGGAAATACACTTGAGAGTTAGAGATTATTATACCCATAATCCTTTACATATTTCCTCTTAGTTTTCCTCTAGTCCTACCTCTCCATCTCTACATCCTTGAGAAATTCTTAGCCCAAACACTTACCAAACTCAATCTGAGTGTTAAGTGAATATTTGGTGCTGTTGGGAAACATTGGAAGGAGCCATTTAGTGGCGGATGCAATTGGAATGAATTGCGAGATCCGAAAAGCTAGAAAAGACAAGACTCTGAAAAGTCCATTGGTAACAGGAGCTTGGAAGGCTCAAGTACATGGGGTAGACTAGGCTCAAAGGGTCTTTTGTTATTTGTGTACTCCAACTATATTCTCTAGTGAATCGATTTTGACTTGGAGGGTCGTGGAGGGGTTTTTCACCGAGTTCTTTAGTTTCCTCTTCGATAGCACATCTTGGTGTTATCTTGTATTTGCATCTCTCTTCTCTACTCTTTAAACTTTCATTTTATTGTTCATTGTGGTTGGATATGGCTTAGAGTAGTGTTATTGGCATATTGAGCTTATTTACTTTTATTCCGCACTTTGACAAGTTAGGGTAAAAGCAATCTAGCCATAATTTTTATTTTGGGGTTTAAACAAGCTCTAGTGTTTCACACTAATTTGAGCTTTCATATCCCTTTCATTTTTATTTTTTATCTTTTTCATTTTGACCCAAGGTGGAGCTTTGGTTTCTTTCTTAAGTCTACTTTGTAAGAGCATCAACATCAGTTATGCTAAAAAAAATGTCATTTTCACAAACCAAAAAGTTACTATATCTATTTTAACAAATTATTTTACAATACATCTTTCATCAGATGTTCTATTTTAATATCATAACACATTAAAATATTATAAATAACACTTCTACACAATTAAAAAAAAAAAAACAAATAAATTATAAAGCCAACACCACCATACACAAGCACAGCCTACCACCACCACTCACAGGTACAACTAGCCACCACCACTCACAACCCACCAACCACCAACACTACAAACCCACCACCACCCAATACTACTTAAACCCCCTCCCCCCCCCCCCCCCCCCCCCAAAATGAACACAAAAATCCCACAAAAAAAAAATTTGAAGAGATGAATAAAAAATCAACTAACCCAAATTAACCCAAAACCACCAAAACAAATGCCGACCCACTAGAAAATCTAACAACCCACAAAACCCAACAACCCACAACCCACCAAACGACTCACAAAACCCGTCACTGTCACCGATAAAGCCAATATACACAGCCCAACAATTAGAAACCAACGCCAACCCACCTATATCACTGCCATCGGAGAGAAATGAGAGATAATTAAGAACAAAGCCACCATCGCGATGAGTGGCTTTAGGTGAAGCAGAAACCATGGCGAGATCAGCTGTGGGCAGAGATTGGTGGCTTGTGAGAGAGGAAGAAAGTGAGAGAGAGAGAGAGAGGCTAATATAGGGACAGGGGAGAGAGAAGGGCCAAGAGAAAGAGAGGCAGACGGAGAGAAAGATAAGTGAGAGGAGAGAGAGAAAGTATAAAAAACTAACTTATTTTAGCATAGGTGTCCATACCATTCCAAATTTGGAACGGTATTGTTCATTCATGTTAAGTGTTTTAGCATTTAGAATATGGCGTAAATGCACTTTTGGTCCCTACATTTTGGGGTCATTTCTATTTTGGTCCCTACATTTCTATTTTATCACTTTTAGTCCCTAAAATGAAAAATACGTTCCATTTTGGTCCCTACCGTTACTCACTTCACGAAAGAATCCTACGTGGCAAACGGAGTAGAGTGCTGGCACATTTAATGTTGACATGACTATTAAAATAATAATAATAAAATTATTTGGCGATTAATAAATGACAGATCAGCATTTTAAATATATATAAAAAAGTCACATCAGAAAAAATAAAATAAAATAAAATAATAAAAATAAACTTATTATTTTTTAAAAAATAAAATAAAATATTCTTTTCATTATATTTTTGGAAGACATGTTCTTCACTAGAACATGGTTGTTCATGTTCTTCCCCAAACTCTTCTCTCTGAGCTCAAAATATCTTCCTAAAACTCTCTCTCTTTCTCTCTCAATCTCTTAGCTGAAAACCCCAAATATTTCTCTCTTTCAATTAGGTTTCTTTTTCTCTATCTCAGATCATTGTCTCTCTCAGAGTAGTGGGTCTCTCTCTCAGATCAGTGGGTCTCTACCTTAAATCGGTGGGTGCTCTTGGATCGATAGGTGGTTTTTGTCTCAAATCGGTGGGTCTTTCTCTATTTCATCTTTCTATCTCTCAGTTCAGTGGTGGAGATAGGTGGCGATACACTCCGATGGTGGGTTTGTGGGTGATGATTTTTGTTGATCTGAGTAGGGGTTTTCACCATGTTCAAATCTAGGTTTCTGATGAGGGCTTAAGATTCGGTCAAGGGAGTTTACTGAGAGAAAGAGTTTGAGGTGTGCTGGGTTAACGGTTTTGTGGGTATTTTGTTTGGGTGGGAGTCGTGTTTGTTGTTAATGATTGTATTGATTAAATTTTGAATTTAAATCTATTTTTTCTTTTGGATGATTTGGTTTGTGCATATATATGGATTGATTATGTTTGATTTTCTAGGTTTGTATATTTTTTGGGTTTTGCTCTTGTTTGTTCTTGATGGGTTTGTATGATTTTCTGGTTTTGTTTGATTTTCTAGGTTTGTATGATTTTCTAGGTGTAGGGTCAGTTTTTGTAGCCCAAGCCCAAAAAGGGTGGGTTAAAGGCCCAACGAACCCAAAACAATGAATTTGTAGAGAGTAGGTGAAAAAGCTGGGCTGGATCTGAATTAAACAATGGTTACCTAGGTTACGTGAGGCGTAAACAACATAAAATAATGGCAAAGAAGCTTCTTAGTTGAATGTCTGAAGAGGCGTTTTATTGAATGAACAGTAGTTACAATATTCAGAGCTACAGTTGGGTTGTTCTGTTTCCCCCCCTTCTTTATCAGGGACACTTCTTCTTTATATAGCACCCCTCTCCATCATCTTCATCGTCCACTTGTTCTTCATCTGTGTATTTACTTGAGTGCATGTCACGTCATGTGTCTACTTTAGTTCTTTGTGTGTGGCGGTTCAGGGGTCTTTTCCACATAAATGCGGCCAGAAAAGCTGTTGCAGCGCATTAAATACGATTGTAGCAGCTTTTCCTTTAGATATTTCTTCATTCTTATCATCTCCAAACATACCTAGGGCTCATCCTTATCACCGGGCTTGCTAGGAGAATCATTCGGACCGTCCACACGTTTGATTGGCGAAGGCTACTTGTATCCGAGGGAGAAGACCTCTTCGGACCAATAATATGCTCCTTGGAATGAAGGTAACCTCTTCGGACCACACCCCTCATTCGTCTCCGGCTTCCCTGCCATCAGATGGGCCCTCTAAGAAGTTTTGGGCTTTCACTCCCCACAATAGCCCCTCAAAATCTTAATTTTTCCTTCACATCCGAAGAGAAAAAGTGGGATTTTGACTTGCCACGAAGCAAAAGCTTGAGAACAGACAAAAATTCAAACTGGCACGTGGGTAGATATGGATGTGCGCGTTCCATCATTGCTGCAGTTGTTTTCCGTATTCCCAAAGCGCTATATTAATTACTCTAGGCGGCGTCTTGTCCTTTGCATCCAACGGTGGACTGTTGATCCAACGGACAGGGTTCTTTCTTGGGATTTGGGCGAAATAACTTCTGCCCCTTCGTTCGACCTCGTATAAAATCTCGGAGGTTAGCATTTCCTCTTTACCTTGCAATTCTCAGACTATCCAACAAGAACAAGCATCCAAACGCTCCGAGCTCTCTCAATCGCTGATCTCAATCCTTCCCAGAGCCTTCAAGAATCTTCTTGCGAGTTCAAAGATCGATCCCTAGTTCCGTTTTTGTAAGTTTTCATCGCCCCAAGCCTTCTGTTTTCTCTTCGGCTGTCTTCTACATCGTGTTTTCATTTTTCCGTTTAAGAAAGATGGGCAAACTCGAGTACATGGTAGACAGTCCTGCCCAGTAGGAGAAGTTTAGGGCTACATACCGCATACCCCTAACCGTGGGGGTGAGGTATTGTCCTCCAGAGAAAATACTGACTGATCGAAAAACCGGGGAAGTTGTGATCCCTCTCATCGCTTTCCTGGAGGGAGGAATGACAATTCCTATGGGCCCCATCACCACTAGTTACCTCCGAAACCATAGGATTACCCCTTGGCAGTGCGCGCCTAACATGTTTAGGATCCTAGGAGCAATTGAAGACCTTAATCATCATCTAGGATTGGGACTCACTTGGCTCGACGTGGTGCACATGTACGAGTTCCACAGCCAACAAGGGGCAGGATATTATTTAAAATCCCGGTCCGACATTGTTAGGCTCATCTCGGTCTCCCCAAATCCAATAAAGGGATGAAGGATGACTATGTGATCATCTTGGGGGCGTGGTCTGATGGCCCTCACTGTCTGACCCAGCCAGGAAAGCCAGGTGGGACACATTAGACTTAGGCACACTGACTATAGGCTTAGGACCTTCGTCTCTTAACAGTTTTTTACTCTTCTTGTTTTACTGTTTTTGAGTCTCTAATCAAATTCTGCTGTGACTTGTAACAGAGAAATGCCATATTTCTCCTCGGCTCAGCCTCACAAATACTGCGGCCCTTAACTACTTACTACGGTCAGAGATTTTTGTAAGCGAGGACGGACAACTCCGCTCGGCTCCCCTCATCTTAGGGTGTACAGCAAAGCCAAAAGATCTCCAACCGGTTGGCAACGCAATAACTCAGGGAGATCCCCGCATCCACCGCATTGACGTTGCCTGGAAGGGTTTTTTGGCACCGCACGAGCTTCCACCCGTGCCACATCCAAACCCTCAGGGTATACCCCCGCTCGTCCAACCGATCCACCAAGTTCCCCTCGGACAAGAGGTTGAGGGTGAAAGGGTTGGCTCCTCCACCTCCTCGCTAGAGGAGCAGATTGACAAGTTCAACTTCAGGGACGAGGCTTCAGGGGGAAAGCAAGTCACAGAGGTCTCGGACGCCGAGGAAGAGACAGATAGGCATTCCAGCATCCACCCTATTTTACTTGTTGCCAGTCCTGAAGATTCATCGGACGAAGATATGGACTTAAAGAGTCTAATGAAGAAGAGGGGCCAAAAGACCGAGCACAAAGATGCTCGGACGTCTAAACCAGTAGTGACCCTGCCTCCAGTGCCTACCCAGGTCCCTAACCCAGGTTTGAAGCCCGTACCAAACCTGCAGAAGAAGAGGCCCTACGAGCCTGAAGAGAGGGAGGTGGTTGTGCCACCCAAGACGAATAAACAACAAAAGGTGGTACGAGACCACCGAAGCAAGAGGGCCTCCTCCACCGAAAGCCGAGACGACGTGGTCATGGCTGACGTTCGCCGAGGAGGGGGACCTCGCATTTGGTCCCCAAGGCTAGAGCTGGATGGCGCTCCCTTTCCTTGGGACACCTCCCTTAGGAACTATGATGGGGGAAGGGCAGGGTACATTGCTGAGGCCCTGCAGCAGCCACTCCTTCTCCCTCATGACATGGACTCCTTCAGGCGCTTCAACCAGCAGGAGCTCTTCTTGTCCCTTAAGAGGGATATGGCCATGGTAAATAAGCTCTTTCTTAATTCAGGTTTTATTCTTAATTGGCTTTGCTTCCCTTCTTCACCCAATGTTGAAAATGTTGTCATGCAGATTACTCAGCAAATTTACATGGCCGAGGAATGGAATAGGAAGTCCTACCTCGAGGCCCAAGCAGCAGCCTAGTCTCAATCCGAGGCTGAGAAATCTCTGGGTCAGCTGAAGGAGGACTATGCTCACATGTCAGAGCAACTCAAAGACATGACCAATCAGAGGAACAGCCTCAAAGCCGGTTTAAAGAACGCCGAGACTCAGGCCGAGGAGCAGCGCAAGCAGCTGAATATGTCAGAGATCAACCTGGCGACCGAAAGGGAGCTAGTGAAAGGTCTCAGAGCTGAGCTCCAAAAGGCCAAAGAGAGCGCCCTAGCAGCCGAGCAGAAGGCTCAACTGGCCAAGGGGTCTGTCGAAGCTGAGAGAAAGGCGGCGTATCAGCTGGGAGTGGATGAGACCGAGCAGCAGCTTACAGAGCAATTTGCCTCGGTTAGTCGTTACTACTGCGATATAACCTGGCAAAAGGCACTGGACGCTGCTGGGGTCCCCTCGGACTCTCCCCTGAGGTTACCTGGGAGCACGTACTATGATCCTGACATCTGAGAGCTCCCAGGTGCTGACCCTCCCACTGCTCCACAGCTTCCAGAGGTTTCAGAGCAAAACTTGGTCAGTCAAGCTCCCCCATCCACCCTTGGTGCACCCAAAGAGGCTGGTCAGCCAGGTGATAAGGGTAAACCAGCTAAACCGGGAAAAGACAAAGGCAAAGGGTTAGAGGGAGAGAAGACTTCTGCTGACCCTATGGTCCCCCCAGCTTAAGAATAGAGGCATAGGGCTTTTCTTATCATCATTTTTTTTTTTTTAAACAAGAGATTGTAAGTTACCCCCTTTTTTTTTTTTTGCTTTAAGTAATGAATCAGTTTCTCCTTCGCATTTATTTCCTTTGCTGCGTGTAATACCACTTACTATTGTTATTAAGTCACAATGCGTGACTAAGATTGGTGTTAAAAATGGGCAGCATGTATGAGAACTATTACTGCACAACCCAAACTACAAGTGTTACAGTAAAAAACTTCAAAAGCCTTTCCAAATGTGCACAAAAGAATAAGAGACAACATAGGCTAAGGTTAATTTAAACATACTCAGGAATTTCAATCATGGCTCATCAAAGAGTGCCACTTCCATACTAACCATTGCATTGGAGTTAGATTCAAACATTCAGAGAGTTGTAATAGAGTGCTAACTAACCCATATCATTTGGTCCGAGGACTACAGGCATGAATGGATTTAAGTTTAAACATTTAAAGAAATCGTAACAGAGTGCTAACTAACCCATATCATCTGGTCCGAGGACTACAGGCATGAATGGATTTAAGTTTAAACACTTTAAGAAATCGTAACAAAGTGTTAACTAACCCATATCATCTGGTCCGAGGACTACAGGCATGAATGGATTTAAGTTTAAACACTTAAAGAAATCGTAACAAAGTGCTAACTAACCCATATCATCTGGTCTGAGGACTACAGGCATGAATGGATTTAAGTTTAAACACTTTAAAAAATCGTAACAGAGTGCTAATTAACCCATATCATCTGGTCCGAGGACTACAGGCATGAATGGATTTAAGTTTAAACACTTTAAGAAATCGTAACAGAGTACTAATTAACCCATATCATCTGGTCCGAGGACTACAGGCATGAATGGATTTAAGTTTAAACACTTTAAGAAATCGTAACAGAGTGCTAACTAACCCATATCATCTGGTCCGAGGACTACAGGCATTAATGGATTTAAGTTTAAACACTTAAAGAAATCGTAATAGAGTTCTATGCTAATTAAAAGGAAAATTCGATTAATAATAGTACCTTTTGAGGTTATTTACATTCCATGGGCGTGGTATCACATGACTATCTAGGTCTTCAAGGAAATATGCCCCAATGCCAGCCCCTGAAGTAATACGATATGGCCCTTCCCAATTAGGCCCTAATTTTCCCCAAGCTGGGTTCTTTGCAGTGCCGACCACTTTTCTTAATACCAGATCACCAGGTTCCAGAGGTCTGAGCCTTATGTTGACGTCGTAACCTGGTCTGAGTTTTTGCTGGTAATGCGCCAATCGGACTATTGCATTTTCCCTCCTTTCATCAATTAGGTCCAAACTCCTCTCTAGCTGCTCATTGTTGCCCGTCAGGCTGAACGAGCTAGTTTTCAACGTTGGGAATCCAGTTTCCAGGGGTATGACAGCTTCAGCCCCATAGGTCATCGAGAAAGGAGTCTCTCCAGTAAACCTGCGTGGAGTAGTTCTGTAAGCCCAAAGCACATGTGGCAATTCTTCCACCCATTTGCCCTTCGCATCATCAAGTCTCTTTTTCAGGCCACTCACAATTACCTTGTTGACAGCTTCTGCTTGGCCATTACCCTGGGGATAAGCTGGGGTGGAATATCTGTTCATGATTCCCAGTTCGCTACAATAACTCCTAAATGCTTTGCTATCAAACTGAAGGCCATTGTCCGAGATAAGACTATGTGGAACTCCAAATCGAGTAACTATATTCTTCCACACAAACTTCTGCACATCTACGTCTCAGATGTTGGCAAGAGGTTCTGCTTCAACCCACTTGGTGAAGTAGTCAGTGCCGACCAGCAGATATTTCTTGTTTCCTGCAGCCTTAGGGAATGGCCCCACGATGTCCAAGCCCTACTGGGCGAAAGGCCATGGGCTGGATAGTGGGTTAAGAGTTCCCCCTGGCTGATGAATGCGTGGGGCAAATCGCTGGCACTGATCACATTTTTTAACATAATCTAGGGCTTCTTTTTGCATGTTGGGCCACCAATAACCCTGAGTAAGAGCTCGGTGAGCCAAAGATCTACCCCCAGTGTGGCTTCCACAGATTCCTTCATGTAGTTCTTCTAATAATAGCTCAGCCGCTTCAGGATGCATGCACAACAAGTAAGGTCCTGAATAGGAACGTTTATATAGCTTCTGATCTTCGGATAACCAGAACCTGGTCGCTTTCCTCCGAATTTTGTCAGCTTCCCCCTTTTCTCCAGGCAAAATATCCTCCTTTAGAAATTTAACTAAAGGGTCCATCCAACTGAGTCCAGCCCTGACTTGATGTACTTGAATTACTTCTCTTCTTGCGTCAGTAGGCTTATGCAAGTCTTCAACGAGGATAACTCTCGGCAAATCTTGTGCTGAAGAAGTAGCTAGAGTGGCCAAGGAGTCAGCGTGTGTGTTACCACTCCTGGGTACATGCAACAGGCTAAAAGATTCGAACCCCGTTTGTAGATGTTTAACTCGGCTCAAGTATCCCTGCATTCTTTCATCTTTTGCCTCAAACTCCCCCTGTACTTGACCCACAATCAACCTTGAATCCGAGAATAGCTTTACTGTCTTTCCTCCCATCTTCTGGACCATACTCATCCCCATCAGTAGGGCTTCGTATTCCGCCTCATTATTTGTTGCCGAAAAGCCCAGCCTTAGTGCTTTTTCAATAATGATTCCTTCGGGGGATATCAACACTAGCCCCACTCCAAAACCTTTTTGGTTCGCAACACCATCCACGTATGCCTCCCAATGGGAAGGGCCTTGTTGAGAAATCATATCAACCGATTTTTCATCCATGTCAGACGTCGGCTTTACCTCTTCTAATTGGGGCTCCGTGAACTCAGCTACCAAATCAGCAATCACCTGACCCTTGATCGAGGTGCGTGGCATGTACTTGATATCAAAAGCCCCTAGGATCGTCCCCCATTTAGCAATTCTTCCAGTATAATCCGCACTTCGGAGTATTGCCCTGAGCGGAAGCTGGGTAAGAACAATGACTGTATGGGCTTGGAAATAATGTGGGAGGTTTCGCGTACCAAGCACCACTACTAGAATAGCCTTTTCTAATGGTAAATAACGGATCTCGGCTTCATGCAGCGATTTGCTTACACAGTAAACTGGTTTTTGCACACCGCCATCTGCTCGGATCAGCACCAAGCTTACAGCATGGGGAGCTACAGCGATATACGCAAACAAGACCTCGTCTGGCTCAGGGCTGGACATAATTGGCGGTCGAGCCAAATAATCCTTTAATTGCTGGAAAGCCATAGCACACTCTTCTGTCCACTCGAACCCTTTCTACTTATTAATCAAGGAAAAGAAAGGCCGACACCTATCTGTTGATCGTGAGATAAATCGATTTAGGGCTGCGGTCATCCCAGTCAGTTTCTGAACTTCCTTGGGATTCCGAGGAGCTTGTAGCTCATTGATGGCCTTTATCTGATCAGGGTTGACCTCAATTCCTCTGTGAGTCACCATATATCCTAGGAACTTGCCTGATCCCACACCAAATGAGCACTTAGAAGCATTCAAGCGCAGCTTGTATTTCCTGAGAACTTCAAAAGTACTTTCTAGATCCTTCATATGCTCGGCCACCACTTTGCTCTTCACCACCATGTCGTCTATGTAAATCTCGATATTTTTGCCCAGCTGTGGTTCAAACATCCTCGTCATCATCCTTTGGTAAGTGGAACCCGCATTTTTCAAGCCGAATGGCATCACCTTATAATGGTAGTTACCAATGGGAGTTACAAAAGCAGTCTTCTCCTGGTCATCCAGGGCTAAGGGTATCTAGTGATAGCCTTGAAATGCGTCCAAGAAGCTCATCCGAGGGTGTCCAACAGTGGCATCTACAAGCTGATCGATTTTTGACATAGGAAATGGATCTTTAGGGCACGCCCTATTTAAGTCAGTGAAGTCCACACATACTCGCCATTTCCCGTTCTTCTTCTTCACCACCACAGTATTTGCCAACCACTTTGGGTAGAAAATCTCTTTAATAGCTCCAGCCTGCTCGAGCTTTGCTACTTCTTCTCTAATTGCTTCGGCATGTTCTTTAGATGGACGCCGAGGAGGCTGCTTCTTAGGGGTGACCATGGGATTTACTTTCAAATGGTGGCATATGAATTTCAGATCCACCCCAAGGGCTTTATAAGTGTTCCAGGCGAATACGTCGAGGTTTTCCTTAAGAAGTTGCACTAACTCCTCCTTTTCCTGTGAAGGTAACTGGGATCCAACCCGAAAGAATTTTTCAGGATCATCCCCAATGATGACTCTTGTTAAATCTTCGCACCCTGCGCCCTTATCCGGATCTTTAGTGGGCGATAACCGATGATTTCGTTGCTATAAGCCCTCCTCGGCTTTTGCTGATGACTCGGCTTCTGGCTCATGTTGAATGGCAGCTACTAAGCATTGTCTAGCCACGGATTTCGCAAACCTGGCCTTCGGATGGGTATTTGATTTTCTGATGTAAGGTCGAAGAAACTGCCCCCAAAGCATGAAGCCAAGGTCTGGCTACAATTGCCGTATAGGGTGAAAAGACGTCTACAACTATGAAATCCACCTCCACCACCTCTGAGCCAGTCTGCACAGGTAATCGTATTTGGCCCTTAGGGGTTACGACCCTTCCTTCGAAACTAATCAATGGAGAACTATACGGTGTTAAATCACTGAGTTTGAGGTTCAGCCCCCTGTAGAGATCAGGGTACATTATTTCTGCAGCACTGCCTTGGTCAACCATCACCCGTTTCACATCGTACCCTCCGATTCTGAGGATTATGACCAACGCATCATCATGAGGTTGGACAGTCCCCACCTTGTCAGCATCTGAGAACCCTAAAACTGGATGACCATCCAATTTGCATCTCTTCGGACCCTGGCCAAAGTCCCCCGCAGGCAACCGATCTATTGACATGACCTTAAATGGCCAGGATCCTGTTCTCCCTGGGGCTGCAAAGATAACGTTGATAGTTCACAGAGGGAGTTTTAAAGGATCGTCCCTCCTGGACTCTGAGTTCACCTGGCCCCCTCGACCACTGGAGTGATGCAAGAGATGCCTCAATTTCCCTTCACCAACCAGCTGATCCAAATGGTCCCACAAACTTCTGCAGTCCTCGGTCGTGTGTCCATGATCCTGGTGGTACTGGCAATAGAGATTGCGATTGTGCCTATCAGGATTCCCTACCATTTTATTCGGCCACTTGAAGAATGGCTCGTTCCTGACCTTTTCCAGAACTTGATGGACTGGATCTCTGAATACGGTGTTGACTGCCTGGGGATTGGCTGATCCTGACTGCGCAGGAAAATCTCTCCTCGGTTTGTTATTGTGGTATCGATCTGACCTGTAATCCCTCTTCTCTTGGGGGATAACCTTGTCCTTGCCTTTTCCTTGTTGTTGATCTTCTTCGACTCTCTTATACTTCTCAATGCGATCCATTAGCTGACGCATGCTAGTAACAGGTTTGCCAAACAAAGATGTCCTTAAACCATGGTCAGTAGGAAGGCCGAGCTTAAATGTTTCTAGGGCCATTGCATCAAAATTGCCCTCCATGTCGTTGAACATCTCCCAATATCTATTCGAATACACCTTCAGGGTTTCTCCTTCCTGCATGCTTAAAGATAGCAATGACGACAAAGGTCGGGCCACTCTTCGGCAGGTGACAAAATGCGAACCAAAGGCTTGGGTGAGCTCTTTGAAAGAGCTAATGGAATTTGGGATTAGTCCATCGAACCACCTCATCGCAACTGGTCCAAGACTGGAGGGGAAAACCTTGCACATCAGTGCCTCGTCCCTGGAGTAAACAGCCATCTTCTGGTTAAAATGACTCACGTGTTCCACGGGGTCCGTTTTACCATTGTAGATGGTGAACGTTGGTTGGTTAAAGCGCCGAGGAAGTCTCACCTCCTCAATCCTGCGCGTGAAGGGTGACCTAAAAATCTGATTTAGAGCCCTACTCATGGCGTCGTTTCCCACGTGATGGACTTCTACGTTGCCCCTTACGATGGGATTCTTCTTCATAAGAATAGGACTCACTGGCTGGTGTCCTGGATTTATGTTGATAAGTAATGTCTGGCTCGTCATCAGGGTCCTCATCAGAATACGAGGAAGCCCGTTTCCTCTTTGCATGGCGCAACTCCCTTTTTAGCTTTTCAACCTCTCGCTGCAAATCTCGGTTCTTTTCTGCATGGGATATGCGACTCCCACTGTGTGATTGGCTCTGGTCAAGGGGCACGGTGTGTACATTACCTTCGCGGTCTTGTCTTCTCTCCAAGTTGAAAAAAGGGTCCACGTGCTGAGATGCCCTAGATTCTGCTTCTTGCTGACTTGGTTCAGCCATCACCTACTGTTGTTTTCTCCCCTGCACAAGCTTTTTCCACAGACGGCGCCAATTGTAGGGTCAGTTTTTGTAGCCCAAGCCCAAAAAGGGTGGGTTAGAGGCCCAACGAACCCAGAACAATGAATTTGTAGAGAGTGGGTGAAAAAGCTGGGCTGGATCTGAATTAAACAATGGTTGCCTAGGTTACGTGAGGCGTAAACAACATAAAATAATGGCAAAGAAGCTTCTTAGTTGAATGTCCGAAGAGGCGTTTTATTGAATGAACAGTAGTTACAATATTCAGAGCTACAGTTGGGCTGTTCTGTTTCCCCCCCTTCTTTATCAGGGACACTTCTTCTTTATATAGCACCCCTCTCCATCATCTTCATCGTCCACCTGTTCTTCATCTGTGTATTTACTTGAGTGCATGTCACGTCATGTGTCTACTTTAGTTCTTTGTGTGTGGCGGTTCAGGGGTCTTTTCCACATAAATGCGGCCAGAAAAGCTGTTGCAGCGCATTAAATACGGTGGTAGCAGCTTTTCCTTTAGATATTTCTTCATTCTTATCATCTCCAAACATACCTAGGGCTCATCTTTATCACCGGGCTTGCTAGGAGAATCATTCGGACCGTCCACACGTTTGATTGGCGAAGGCTACTTGTATCCGAGGGAGAAGACCTCTTCGGACCAATAATATGCTCCTCGGAATGAAGGTAACCTCTTCGGACCACACCCCTCATTCGTCTCCGGCTTCCCTGCCTTCAGATGGGCCCTCTAAGAAGTTTTGGGCTTTCACCCCCCACACTGGGTTTGTATGGTTTTCTGGGTTTGTTTGATTTTTTGGATTTGTATGATTTTTCTGGGTTTGTTTGATTTTATGAGTTTGTTTGATTTTCTAGGTTTGTATGATTTAGATCTGAATTCGTGTGTTTTTTATTTTTAGTTCTGTTTTTTCCATTTTTTATTTTGTTAAAATTAATAAATTAATTTTTTAAATTCTAAGCTGACGTGGCATTTTTAATTCAGTTTTTTCCTTCTTTTTTTAATAGACATGTCAGCATTTACTGTGTCAACAGTGTACTCCATTTGCCATGTAGGATATTTCCGTTAAGTGAGTGACGGTAAGGACTAGAATAGAATGCGTTTTTCATTTTAGGAACTAAAAGTGGTAAATAGAAATGTAGGGATTAAAATAAAAATGACCCTAAAATGTAGGGACTAAAAGTGCATTTACGCCTTTAGAACATTTGATAGGAAATAAACCTTTAACAGTATACATATATACACACACACAACTAACAACGTTAGATATAGAAATTTTTTTGATAAAATGATTTAACCGAACAGTGTTGTTAGTGTTTAAAGTATATGTCAAACTATAGTGATAATGGGTTTTGAAGTTGTAACTTTTGTTTTAACCAAATTAATAAAGAACTTTAATATGTGAGAACTGAGAAGGGCTACAGATGACCGAATAAAGTGTTTTCTATAGAATGATATTATTATTGTTATTATTATTATTATTATTAGCCTTTTATTTTTCTTAAAATGAATATGTCATTTTGAAAAAAAAAAGTATGGATATTTTAAAATTTAATGCATTAAAGAATTTTAGTGTGTTAAAATAAACAAACAGAGAAAGAACAAGAATTATTCTCAATAGAATATAAATATTTGTGTATTTCTGTAATTTTCTATACAGTAATTACAACATAATATAAGATGTGGCTTCTAGTCTACTTTATTGGTAAAGTCTATTGTTGTTGAATAAGATATTTGGGCATAAATTTGAGTTTGAATTTCGCTTACACTAAAAACTAATTGGTGTATTTTTTTTTTTTAATAAGAAGACGGTAACTTTTATTAAGACAAAGATAACAACATTACATCATGAGTAAAACAGTAGACTTAACTATATAAGTAGTTTCCTCTATCCAAGTTACCTAACCAACAACATGTCTAGCATATTGTACTAATAAATGAGCAGGACAATTACCTTGTCTAAGAACATGCGATACCTGTGCCCTCCGAAAGTCTTGTTGTTTCTGTCTAATCTCCTCAATTAAAGAACTTATTGTCAATGGAGGTGATAGTCACGGTTATATCCTTGTCCATAGAAAAGACTGTGGACGAGAGCAACATCAGTCTTCGTCCATCTCATGGTACCCGCTAGACGAAGATGAGGCCATTCACCCACAATCAATGATGAAGTGTTACATGACAATAATGAGTCTTTGTATTGTTGGAGAGACAAAGATCTTATCATTAACACCTCACAAGGGCGTTACAGATACCACATTGAAACAACCATTAAAGCACCACCAACGGCTAGAAGGAAGAAACAAGCGCATATATATACCAGCGCCCTAAGACCTGAGGAGGTACTGATACTCTAGCTAATACTCACTCATATTCTAGTACTGAATCTTCTTTTCTCTTCTAGCCATTCTGACTTTACCAACGGAGGCTCTATGGCAAGCACCACACCGGTGACCCACACGTCTTCCATTCTTCATTTACCTTTTCAGGATCTTAAGCTTGAGCCATTTGACAGACTGAAGGATCCCATGGATCATCTCAATACTTTTAAGACGACTTTGGGTCTCCAACAACCCCCTAACGAGATACTATGTCGTTCTTTCCTCACTACTTTCAAAGGAGAAGCTAAAGAGTGGTTCACTAAACTACCAACATCGTCCATCGATAACTTCGAGCAGCTAGGCAGTTCCTTCCTCCGTCACTTCGTCGGCGGGTAGCGCCCAAAAAGGCCAGCAGACCATTTGCTCACCATCAAGCAAGGAGAGAAGGAAACCCTGAGATTGTATGTAACGCGTTTCACTTGAAAAACCTTGGAGGTAGACGAAGCAGATGATAAAGTACAGCTGACAACCTACAAAGCTGGATTGAAGTCTAGGGAGTTCGTGGTCTCCTTAGCGAAGAATCCTCTTAAGACGATGGCAGAAATGCTTTTGAAGGTGCAAAAGTATATGAATGCTGAGGACGCCTTGGTAGTAATAGAAGGGGTAGAGAAGCCCAAGGAGAAGAAAAAAGAGAAGGAAGATGACTTAAGAGGACAAACAAGGGATCGGGCAGATCGCCAGAATGTTGAAAGGAACAAACGAAGAGATGACAAAAACCCTCGTACAGTAAAGTTCACTCCTTTAGTTATGCTCGTTGACCAGATTTTGGCGCAGATTAAAGATGAACACTACCTTAAATGGCCTAGGCCATTGCACTCGTCGCCCAATGTGCGTAACAAGAGAAAATACTACCGTTTCTACAAAGATCATGGGCATTACACAGAGGACTACAGGGACCTGAAGGAGCAGATAGAAGAGCTTATACGAAAAGGGAAGTTGCAAAAGTTCGTGAAGAAGGGAGATTCCAGCAGATCTAGGGAGGATAATAAGGGTCAACACGAAGTCCCTCAGAAGGACGAAGATCACATACCCCTTCGTCCACAAAGCGTCTTAGGGGAGATAAAGACCATTACAGGAGGACCGTCTATAGGGGGGTCATTCAAATCCCTCAGGAAGTCATACCAGAGGCAAGTGAATAGGGTTCATAGCATGCCACCTCTAAAGTAAAGGCGGACAGACCAAGATATGCTATTCTTAGAAGAAGATGCTAGAGGGGTGAAACAACCTTATGATGACCCGTTGGTCACTATGCTCATGATTGAAGGATTCAATACCAGAAAGGTTTTGGTAGACAACGGGAGCTCGGCAGATATCATTTACCTCTCTACCTTCTAGCAGTTAAAAGTAAACCCGAAGAGACTTCGTCCATTCAAATCCCCCCTCGTAAATTTCAGTGGAGACAAGGTGTACCCCTGAGGAATAGTAACGTTGACGATCACGGCTGGCTCGTACCCCCTCCAGGTAACCAATAAACACAACTTCTTGGTAGTAGACTCACCTTCTTCCTACAATGTGATTATAGGAAGACCTACCCTTAATCATTGGAAAGCAGCCACTTCCACGTATTGCCTGAAGGCGAAGTTCCTAACAAAATAGGGAATTAAGGAAATAAGAGGAGATCAGGTGCTGGCGCAAGAATGTTACTAGGCAGTCTTAGCATCAAAAGAAAATCATACATGGATAATTGAGGAAAAGACACCAGAAATTGCTGAGAAACTGGAGACAGTTGAGTTGGTCGAAGGAGATCCTACAAGGACGACCCAAGTAGGGGCGAGTTTAAACCCCCAGACAAAGAAAGAAATCATTAGCTTCCTGAAGGATAACCTGGACGTGTTCACCTAGAGTCATGAAGATATGCCAGGCATACCAGCGAACATCATTCAACACCACCTAAATGTGGATCCTGAGAAATAGCTTGTCCAGTAGAGAAGAAGAGTTTTCGCTTCTGAACGAAACAAAGCAGTCATGGACGAGGTGAACAAGCTGCTCACTGCTAACTTCATTAGGGAAGTCTACTATCCTGAGTGGTTGGCCAACGTCATTATAGTCAAAAAGACAAACGAAAAATGGAAAATGTGCGTCGACTTCACAGATTTGAATAACGCCTGCCCGAAGGACAGCTTCCCTCTGCTCAGGATTAACTAGCTTGTGGACTTGACGGCTGGACACAAGCTTTTTACCTTTATGGACGCCTTCTCTAGATACAACCAAATACAAATGGTAGAAGAGAATCAAGAGAAAATCTCCTTTATTATCAGCCACGGGTTCTATTGCTACAGAGTCATGCCTTTCGGTTTGAAGAATGCGGGAGCCACGTACCAGAGATTGGTAAACCAGATGTTCAGTAAGCAAATTGGGAGGAACGTAGAAGTATATGTGGACGTTATGCTCATCAAGAGTAAAGAAGAGGAGGACCATCTAGACGATCTCAAGGAGATGTTCAATATACTCAAGCAATATAGCATGAAGTTGAACCCATCCAAATGTGCCTTTAGGGTCTCCTCTAGAAAATTCCTCGGTTTCATGGTATCAGAGAAAGCAATAGAAGCAAATCCAGAAAAGGTGAGAGCCATCCTCGAAATTTCCTCCCCAAAGACGATCAAAGAAGTGCAATCCCTCACTGGAAGGGTGGCAGCCCTCAACAGATTCATCTCCAAAGCAACAGACAAATGCCTTCCTTTCTTCAAGATCTTGAAGCAGGCTTTCGTCTGGACAAACAAGTGTGAAGCAGCATTCCAAGAGCTAAAGCGTTACCTGAGTAACCCCCCACTCTTGAGTCCGTCCAAAGAGGGAAAAGACCTGTTCTTGTATTTAGCCGTGTCCACAACCGTAGTGAGCGTAGCCTTGATCAGGAAGAAAACAAAATACAGAGCCCAGTGTACTACATTAGCCAGACATTCCAATGAGCTAAAGTCCGATAGCCGTGAATAGAGAAGATCACCTTCGCCCTAATAGTAGCCTTCAGAAAGCTTCGTCCATACTTTCAGGCTAACCCGATCATAGTAATGATGGACCAGCCCACTAAGAAAGCAATGAATAAACCTGAGGCCGTTGGACGAATGTTACAGTGGGCCATCGAGCTCAGTCAGTTCGATATAGAATATCGACCTTGAATGTCCATAAAAGCCCAGGCGCTAGCAGATTTCATATCAGAGTTCACCTCCCCCGAACATGAAGATAACTAGGAAGAACTCTGGACGATACATACGGACGGGTCATCCACGCAAAAGAGAGGCGGAGCAGGCGTAGTCATCACTTCCTCGGAGGTGGACATTTTGAAGTATGGAGTTTAACTTAAATTCCCCGTAACCAATAATGAAGCAAAGTATGAGGCAATATTGACAAGGCTGAGGATAGCCCAGGCACTTGGAGCTAAAAACGCTTTGTTAAGGAGTGATTCATAGCTCGTCATAGGGCAAGTCAAGGGAGATTTCGAAGAAAATGAGACAAGGATACAAAGATATCTCAAGTTGATGAACCAATTGATAAGTAACTTTGATCGGGTAGAATTTGCTCAAGTCCCACGAGATCAAAATGCAAAAGCTGACGAAGTGGCCAGGAATGCGTCTGCAGATAATCAGGCAAAGGTGACTGATTGGAAACTGGAAGAACAGAACTCTCCTAGCATCGAAGAATTTTAGACCTTCCCGATGCACACCCGCGTAGGATGGACGAGCCCAATCCTATCATATCTTAAGGATGGATGATTACCACCAAATCCTAACGAAGCCAAGAAGACCCAGAAACAGGCTGCCCGATTCACGGTGCTGAATGACAAGCTTTACAAAAGAAGCTTCTTACAGCCTTACTTAAGGTGTGTTGAAGAAGAAGAAGCCAAGTATGTTCTAGAAAAGGTTCACGGGGGCATTTGTGGTGATCACATGGGAGCAAAGTCCCTCAAAAGAAATATCATGAGTGCAGGCTACTTTTGTCCCACAATGCAACAAGACGCAGCGGATTTCGTCAAGAAATGCGATAGCTTCCAAAGGTATGGGAACATCCAGCGAGTCCCAGGAGAGAAGATGACAACCATCTCTTCGCCTTAGCCATTTGCACAATGGGGAATTGACATTATGGGGCCTCTGCCACAAGGAAAGAAGCAAGTAAAGTTCTTACTTGTCGCTATCGACTACTTCACGAAGTGGGTGGAGGTAGAAGCACTAGCCATGATCATAGAAGCAAAGGTATGAAGTTTTGTATGGAAAAATATTGTATGCATGTTCGGGATCCCACAGACGATCATTTCAGATAATGGTCGTCAGTTCAACAGTCAAGGATTCAGATTGTTTTGTTCAAGCCTTGGCATCAAAAACAAATATTCATCACCGGGACATCCTTAAACCAATGGACAAACGGAAGTAACGAATTGAACATTGCTGAAGATCATCAAGGCCCGATTAGTGGGGGCTAAGGAAGCATGGCCCGAGGAGTTACCAAGCGTTTTATGGGCTTACAGAACCACAGCAAGAAACCCAATAGGAAAGAAGCCCTTCAACCTGACATATGGCACAGAGGCAATCATCCCTATCGAAATAAGGCTCACCAACCTCAGAAAGGAGTTCTTTGACGAACGCAGCAACGACGACCAATTGAAACTGAACCTGGATTGTTTGGACAAAGTCAAATACCAAGCCTCTCAAAGAATGGCCAAGTACCAGCAGAAGATGGCCGAGTACTACAACCAAAGGGTAAAGCTCAAAAGGCTCAACATCGGAGACCTCGTCCTACGAAAAGTGACACCTGCAACGAAGGATCCAGCACAAGGAAAATTAGGGCCAACATGGGAAGGACCAAATAAAGTCGTCCATTACACTCGACGTGGAAGTTATCACCTAGAAGACCTGGATGGGAACAAGTTGCCCTATCCATGGAATGTTGAACATCTAAAAATGTATTACAAGTAGAAACTGTAGCCTGTTTATAAGCAAACAGTGAAACCTAATGTTTCTTTTCTTTTAAGAAGATCAATAAACTCATTATCCAGTGTTTAATACCTAATGTTTTTGCCTAACTTTTCCCCTTATGACTGAACTAAATCGCCAACGGGATAATTCTCTACCAAGTTAAGACAATAAGATTCCTTAAATGGATGTACATCATCTACAAAAAAGAGAGACGATAAGATTCCTTAAATGGATGTACATCATCCTCACAAAAAAAAAAAAAAAAAAAAAAAAGGAGAAACGATAAGATTCCTTAAATGGATGTACATCGTCCACACACACACACACACACACACAAAAAAAGACGATAAGATTCCTTAAATAGATGTACATTGTCCACACAAAAAAAAAGATGACAAGATTCCTTCAATGGATGTAGGTCGTCCCAAACCAAGCTAAAATGATAAAACTCCTCAAGAGGATGTAAATTTTTTTAAAGTGGATGTACATCGTCCACAAAAGGATCTAAATCGTTTCTAAGTCCTAAGAAGGACGAAGAGCATGCTCCAACAAAAATTTTTCTCTAATTCCTAAGAAGGACGAGGGGCATGTTCCAACAAAAAAAATTTCTAAGTCCCAAGAAGGACGAAGGACATGCCCCAGCAAAGAAAAGCAAGACGAGAAATATAAATCATTCACAAATCATACGAAGAAAATAAAAATACACACACACACACACACATATATATAAAGAGAAGGGTTATAAATTGTTCAATAGCCCCAAAACAGGCAGGGCATTAAAAGAAAGAAAGAAAGAAAAGAAACAGGTAATAAAACTATGCTGTAGGAGCATCATATCCATCTTTCTCAGATTCTAGAGGATCATCTCCGGCAACTGCAGCAACCTGGGTCACCTGCGCCGCCTTGTCTGCTTCAATTTCCTTGTCAATGGCTTCAAAGTCCAAATCCTCCAAATCTATTCCTGGACCATGTTTCACCAGGTATCTTCTCAGCAATTCAAAACCTTTGAAGTACCAACTGAATAAGATGGCATTATACTCGTCCATAAGTTGGAAGGCATGGACGGCTTTGGTAACGGCACTCTTCATCTTCTGGTTGGCCACCGCGAGCTGTTCATCCTTCTGTTTCACCAATAGTTTCTCTGCGCTCAGCTGCTCAGATAAAGTCTTGATCTTTTCCTTGGAAGTGTTGTTGGCATCCATCGCAGCTATCAAGTCTTTTTGCAAACCAGAAGCTTCGGCTAGGGATGGCAATTTTTCCCCGCCCCTCCCCGCTTCGCCCCGCACGGGTTTTCCCCACCCCATAAAGGTGGTGGGGCGGGGATGGGGCAAGATTTTAGCCCTGCACCGTCCCCGTCCCACCCCGTGTTGTTAAGGGTTATAATTATAAATTTTTTATACCCTAAAACCCTACTATTTAAACAAACATATCAATATTAGCTTATTTTATTCTACCTGTGGGGGGCCTTTTTTGTGTGTTGGGCTGGGCTGCCTGCCGCGGTAGTAGGCCCGAGTATTCTGAGTAAGGGAGTTGAGACCGGTCCAACTGGAACTCAACTTGGGCCGGCTTGTGCGCAAACATTGAGTCCAAGTCCAAGGGAAGACGCTACGAAGTGGGCTTATCCTTTATTCCTACCGCAGGAACTTTTCTCCAGTTTCTGCAGCAAGATTGACTTTTCTGCCGCAGAAGGAACTATTCTCCAGTTCTGCCACAGGTTTAACTTTTCTGCTGTGCAGCAAGACTTTCTACCTTGCAGTAAAACCGTCTGCTGTGCAATAATGAGCTGCCTACTATGCAATAAAGCTGTCTGCCGTGCTTTAAAGCTGTCTGCCGTGCTTTAAAGCCTTCCACAATGTGAATGACTTCTTCGTTTTTACTGTAGAAACAATTTTCTACTTCCTGGGCATAAACAAATCTAAACCCAAAGAAAATACCCATCAAACAAATGTTAGTTTAAATGGGTTAGCATATTCTCAAATATATACATACATATATGAGTATATATACTTATACTTATTCACATATACATATATATAAAATATATTTTGCAGAACATGAGAAACAGAGTATGTGTATATATTTACTTATGGTAGGATAATGGTTAGTTTGTGTCAAAAGCAAAATACATAATACTAAATAGAGAAGAAAGCTTTGGCAGAAAAGGTTTAACACGGTAAATATAATGAAAATGTGCAACAGCAGAATAACAAGTACAGTAAGTAAAAACACCACAGCAGGACAACTGATACAGCAGACGTGATAAAAAACGTGCAACGGCGGGATGACTAAATACGGCGGATATAATTTATAATGAGAAAAATCAAATATATTTGCAATCAAAGTCAAGTATTAAAGCTTCCCATAGAATAAGTAAACCAAGAAGGAACCCAAACTCCAACTTCAACAACCTTATCATGGGCTCTTGCCATAAAAGTTGTTCATTTTGGAGAATAGGCCTAAATGGCTACTAGCTATTACTTTTGGAGATTTTAAAGAGTGGGTTTGCTAAGAGGGAGGGAAAAGATGGCCTATTGATGCATGCCCCTATTCCTGCCGTGTTTTCTCTCTTCTTTTTCTTTCTTTCTTTCTTTCTTTTTCTCCCCTCTGGATGTTTTTATTCTTCCCCTGTTTTTCACTCTTCTCCCTGTTTTTTCCTCTCCATCGGTCCCCCTTTTCTGCTGTGGCTACCTCTCTTTTATAGTGAGCTAATTCAATGGGATTTCTCCCTTTTACCCCTAGGGCTTCACCAACTGTTTTTGGTTTGTTGTGGGCATCCTTTCAAGATTACCCATCCACCCATTGGTTGCCACTATCATTCCTCAGAATACATCAGTTGCACCATTACTTTTTCCACGACAAAATTCCATTTTGTTTGTTCTTGCCGTATACCTCTACCTCACTACCTAGCTCTATGGCATGCATCAGTGGTCCCAACCATTTATTACTTCTTTTGGATAAGATATCATCCCAGTAGGATATGTTCCCAAAAGAAGTCATGGCAGGAAACCAAATATAGACGCCCTTTTCCCCCCACCACCAAACCACGCCCTCTGAATCTCTTTGACCGTGGGCCCACCTCCCTTGTATTGGCTGGGTACAGGTTGGTGGTGCCCCGGCCCTTCTGTTCTTGCTCCACTGTATTTTGTTTTTGTCTCCCACGCCATTCCTGCCGCAGCAGATCAGCTCTGTTTTGTCCTACTGCAAGTCTTTCACACGTTTCCTGTTGTGTTTGTCATTTTCTTTAGTTTGGGCTTTTCTTTCCTTCACGCGTCTCCTGATGCTAACACTTCTTGCTGCTCCTTGTTTCCTTTCATCGTTCTTTTTCATATCAATTTTCATGCCTATCTTTTTTTATACAAAAGGATTTGGGCCTTGCTCTTCATTGGGCTTTCTTCCTCATAAGCCTTTGGGTATAGATTTGCAAAAATGGGCATCAACATTTAGCCCCCTGAGCATATGGATTGCTCCTGCAATTCGTATGCGAAACTCATGCAGTTTTTCTTTTGCGGGTTGTTTAACAACTCACATGCGAATGCTTCTCTTCTTTTCTTCGCGTGCCTGCTGTTTCAATATTTACTCTCCTTGGGCAAGTTGTTTTCTTTCTTTCTACAATTTTATGACCCTCCAAGGGTAGCCAAAAAGTTGTTTTTCATGAGGGTGGTGCTGGGTCTGCTAGGTCTCTTTGGGCCTGCTGTGTGCTTTCCTTTTGCCCTTCATGGCTAGGCCTCTTTGGGCCTGCTGTATGTTTTCCTTTTGCTAAATTCCATTAGCCCAATACTATCATTGGGCTTGTACTATGCAGTTTCGAGCTTCCTTGGCTCATTTCATTGCTTTCGGGCTCCTTTGTCCCATTTTATTCTTTTGGGCATCCTCGGCCCGTTTCATCACTTTCGGGCTCCTTTGTCCCATTTGGGCTCCTTTGTCCCTTTTGGGTATCCTCGACCCGTTTCATCACTTTCGGGCTTCTTTGTCCCATTTGGGCTCCTTTGTCCCTTTTGGGTATCCTCAATCCGTTTCATCACTTTCGGGCTCCTTTGTCCTATTTGGGCTCCTTTGTCCCATTTTATTCTTTTGGGCATCCTCGGCCCATTTCGATTCTTTACTCCCATGGGCTTTTACTAATTTCATTGGGCTTCCTCGGCCCAACTACTGTATACTCATCCTTGGGGCTCATGGGCTTGCCATCAACCCCTACTCTCTTTACATTACTTTTGAGCCTGTCGCGACTCATTCTTACTTTTTCACGTCATACACTGCCCATGGGTTTGTTATTCTCTCTTTCCTGGCTCCTTTAAGCCCGTTTGCTCCCTCAAGGCCCATTTGTTTATTTCATGGACCTGTGATCCATTATTCCTGCCGCTTGGGCTTAATGGTTTTTTTCTCACTTTACTAACTCGTTTCTTCCCATATGGTTTTCATTCAAAGGGATTGTTGATGATGATGTGTGCATCCTTCTCTTCATCATTTCTTTACTTGTTTCTTGGTTTACTTCTTGAAAATTCCTTGTGATCTTGAACTTCTACAATGGTACTCATTTCTTTATGTCTGTGGCAATTTGTATACTTATTTCTTCACGTTTCTGTAGCAGCACGTACTCATTTCTTTGCTTTTGTAGGGATAAATGCTCATTTTTCTGCTTCCGTAGAATATGTAGACACTTTCTGCTGCAATACATGCACTTATTTCTCTGCGTCAATACATCTCTTACTCTGCTTCTGCTAGAGCAGCATTTATACTGTAGGAAGTGAAGGATGTAGCAGATTCTGCGGTAGAAGAGTTAGGCTTGACTGCTTACTTTCCCCACGTATTCCTTAGCATCATCTCTTCATCTTTTCTTGTTGGGTTCTTCTTCATTATGATGTTTTACATTTTCTCATCTCTGCAGAATGCTCAAAATTGGCTTTTTGGATTCTTTAACTCTTCTTTCTGCCAACTTTGCGAACAACACTTTTGCGGAGCAAGGATCCTTCTTATAGTCTTCATTTTTTCTTTTCTTTTAGCCACTTAAGGTTGCTTCACTTCGGGCTTCATTCATTCTCTAAAAACAGAGAAAGTGTTGTCTTCTACTACCTTCGCATCTAAGCCAACGACTGAAAAGAGTTTCATCAAAACAACTCTGCCACATCACTTTCTTCAAGTAGAGTTCTTTCACAAGAGGAAAGCTTCCTCTAAGTGTGTAGATCAAAGGGTGACTTCACTCCCTTTTCTTGTGCCTTCTTCTTCTCTTTGCATTCACGTATCTTCATTTCTTTTTCTTAAAACAAAGCGTAAAGCTAACATTGCAAGCCCTTATCATAATGGAGTAATCTTTCATTTGTTGATAATACTTTCTGCTGTGTTGAAAAACACATGTATTCTTTGCTAGGATGAAGTTTCTGCGAAGAAAGATGTTGGGCCTTGTGGAAAGGCAAGTTTCTTTCAGTGATGATGTATTTATGGAAGACCTCCTTATTCGGAGCTGCTACTGACATGGGTAAATGTATTGTTGCAATAATAGAGGACCCTTTAGCCCCCAAGATCATCAATACTCTTGTTCCTTTGCTGTTTGCATTACGGGCTGTTTATGATTCTGCCATAAATTCTGGTCCTGCTGCAAAATTGATCTTCCCGCAGAAGTGACTGAGTCTGCCACTCATTTTAAGGTGCCTACAAGTGGTGCCGCTATAGATGTTTTTTCCAAGGGGAAATGAGGATGCTTTTATGAGAAATCTTCACTTTTCTAAACACTTTCTTTGTCATTCTGCCACAGCCGCTATTGGTGAGGATATCACTGCCTCTTTGATGAAAAAGGCACAGATGTTGTGAACTAAATCTCTTAACTTTGTTGTAGTCTTCTGCAGATCTTGTTTCTCCCAATTCTTCTTTCTCATGTTGCTAAGCTTGGCTGTGTCTCTCCAATTCTTGTGGTCTGCCATTGAATGCGTTGCTCGAAAGATGTTTGGACTTCATCGTTGATTTCCACCTTTTGTTCATGTTGAAAGTTCCTTTGTCACTCAGCTTTTCTGCGAAGCACTCTTGGAGTTTTAAAGTCTCACGGAGAGCATTTATTTTCTGCTGTAGTGCTTGTTGGTTCACCTTTACATATGTTTCTGCCGTATCTTTCTTCATGGCAAGCCAGTAGTAACCCATTTGCAGCAGACATCTGTAAAGCCTTTTCTTCCTCTGGAGCTCCCCACACTCTACTGAGTGTACTTCTTTTATAATTTCTTTTGCTTCTTCAGGGCCCAAACATCTTAAAAGGTTCTCATCATACCCTTTCTCGAAAAGGACTTCGCTATGCAAAAAATAGTGTGTTGCCAACCTCTCAAGATTGTACCTTTCACTGTGTTTTTTGCGGCAGGATGCCTTCTGTCAGGTACTATGTGAATGGGCTTCTCCAGTCTCCGCTGATGAACACAGTGTAATTTTCCTCTCTGTCTGCCGTAAGCTGGCAGGTCCCACACTGGGTTTGGACTTGATCTGCATCTTTACCCATACTTGGCCAATAAAAGTCTGCCCTCTGGAGTCTGCGGTAAATGCTGACTTCCCCGCAGAATCCGTAAGTCATGTCATATACTTCTTTTAACTTTCTTTGGGCTTTCTCCTGCTGCACGCACCTGGACAAGACACCACCTGGCATCCTGCGGTACAATTCTTCTCTCACCAGGACGTAGTCTTTCAATACTTTTAGTTTTGCGTCATTTCCTTCCTTCATCAAAGCTTCTTTTATGGGAATCTGCCAGTCCCCTTCGCACTGTTCTTCTTTGAATCTTTCTTTCAGCCTCTCAATTATGGACTCTTTTCTCTTGCTGACCTCTACTCTGGTGCTATCCCCTTCGAACATTATTTGCGAGCCTAGTGCGGCCAAAGCATTGGCAAACCGATTTTCATTCCTTGGAGCATGTTCTATTTCAAAAGTTGAAAACTTTTCTTCCATCTTCTGGGCCATTAATGCACCAATGGCACATGAATTGGTGGCTAGGTAGAGTGACAATGGCTTTTTATGGATTGGGGCTTGCACCGTAGGAAGGTTCATCATGATCTGTTGTAACCTTTTGAAGGCTGCCTGCTGTACTTCTTTCCTCAAAGCTTTGCCCCTTCTATCTCAGGGTGGATCGCCCTGGCAGGCAGTGTGGAACGCCCTGGCAGGCTGTGTGGAACACCCTGGCTTTGGCCCTTCTATCTCAGCGTGGAATTCCCTGGCAGGCAGTGTGGAATGCCCTTGTAGGTTGTGTGGAACGCACTGGCAGGCTGTGTGGAACACCCTGGCAGGCTGGGCTACTAGCTTGGCTTCGCGGTCCACATTCAATGTATGCACTATTAGCCCAAGATCTCATCCTGGCATTTTCACTGTAATCCCATGCGAAGACATCTTTGGATTTTTTTTTTCAGCAATAGTATCAATTATGATTTCTCATTTTCTGAAAGTCTTGAGCTAATTGAGATGGGTCTTGGTTCCTGTGGGTCCGACCCCAGGTTAAATTTCCTCCAATTTTTCTTCTGCCATAACCTATATATCCTTTTCTGCCACAACTTCTTTGCTTTTCCCTTCATTACTCTCCTCCTCCAAGCTTTCTTGAACCACGTAACGCACCAAGCTTTTGTAGAAGATACATGATATTACTGCAGAATGGGCCTTAGCCCTCCAGCATGTGAGATAACTGGATGAGTCTTTGGCTTTTTGAAGAAGACTTCCCAAATTTTGTTGCAGAATGAGACAGCCCCAAGTATACAAGAATAAGCCCTTAGCTTTCAGTAGGAGGCTTCCCATGTTTGTCGCAGAATAAGCTTTAGCCCCCAGCGCATGAGACAACTGGATGAGCTTGATATCACTTTCTCTTGGTGTTGATGCTCCATCATGTGGTTCATGCATTCTTTAGTAAAAAAACTTAGATGCTATGGATCAACAAGTTGCCATATTGTAGAAATTCTTCGTTGCTAGAGAATTTGGGAAAAAGTTACTTCCCAAGCATGCTCTGACTTCGTTCCACTGCAAGCACAATTACTTCCCATGTATTTTCTGCTACATATGATTGTGGCTATAGCTCTTCCGCAGATTCTTTCTAAAGACTTGCAATCGTGGCTCCTTTGCGGGTTTGATTGAGTGTAGCCCCCATTATAGGTTTTCGCCAAGAACTCACAACCATGGTTCCTTTGCTGGCTTTTAGCCAAGAATTCATAACCACGACCCTTTTACTGGCTTTCGCTACTGAGACCCATAATTCATAGGTTTCTTCTTTGCTTGCTTTGAGTATGGGAATATTTAGATGGAGCTTGCTACATCTCTTGCTTCATGGTTGGCTAGTAATAGCCAAAAGTCAGCGGCTTCTAATATAGAATTTCCCATGACGTGCCAACATCTTCCTGGGATAGCATGCTTCTTTATTCTTGTGGCAGAATGCCCTTGCAGCAGAACGCCTTCAATAAAAAACCACGTAATAGTTTTCTGCGGTAATAAGACAAGCAACTCTATTTACGGTAGGATGTGAGTCAGCAATCGTTTCTGCTATTTCCCTTTTGTACACAAGCCAAAAGAAAGAGCTTTGAGTTTGTCACTATTACAGAGTTCTTCTAGGATGAGACATAGGCACCAATGAGCTTCGTGGCTTGAAAAGTGATGGTGGAGTTGAGTAGTTTGTAGTACAAGTGATCTGGTACATTCTTTCTTAGAAACATCATAAAGATAATGATTATTAATGCCACTCTAGGCATAAATCCTCTGAGGTGATTGGCAGAAAACTTCTCAACTCTTCATGGTTGTTGAATCGGTTTGCTAGACCCAATAATGGACAAAGAGCAGCTTGTAGATTTGGGCTTCTTTATGGAGAGTATGCAGTAACTAATGATTGGCTTCATTCCAAGGTCTGGATTCAATTTGGACACTTCACCACCCTATCACATGCCTTCAATGTATGCTTTGGTTGAAAGCGGATGTTTCGATATCGCTGAATCGATTACTTCTCCCTCCTCCCTACATTGATACTGATATATTTGCTGATGTAGTAGCAAAAAATTGATTCTGCAAAAGTGAATATAAAAGGGTTTGTATGCACCTCTCTTACTTTGAGAACAAATCTCAAATTTGTTGTGCTGAATTTTGTGGTAGGATATTTGTTAGGACATATATATTTTAACTTGTTTAAGAACATATGTCACTTAGTTATGTAAATTGGCTAATCCATTGACAAAACGCACTCTGCTTGTAATTGGGTAGTTCTAGGTGTTTTTAATACTTCAAGAAACAATGTTTCAAGGTCAAGTGTTGAAGTCATCAAGTCTGTCCAAGAGAATGCAAGCTGAAGTGCAAAGTTTTTAAAGCTCGACACCTCTCGACAGCTACCTCGACACCTGCTATCTATCGAGATTTAAAAAGTCAGATTTCCAATCTGATTTTCTTGGGATCCGTGAATATGTTTTTGGGCCTTCTTTTCTTCTAACCCTAAACATATAAAAGGATTATTTTAAGAGCCGTTTTGGGTGACACAAGTTGCATTATCATTGAGCAATCTCTGTTTAAGCAAATTGTGATCAACAGACGAAGTTCTTGACCTAGTTCATCTTCCATCAAGAAGTTGCTGTGTATTTGCACCATAGGGTTTTGTAACCAAGCATCTTCCTGCTATTCATCAAGTGGATGAACTGAAGAACTTTGCAGCCAACCATTCTTCCTCAGTTGGTGTTCTGAAGTCGCGTACTTGGATCCGCGCATTGGTTAGTCACGTACTTGGGAGCCATGCATCAAAGGTGGAGACTGTCACTACAGATCAAGTCCAATTGGGTATTGGTGTAAGGGTTCAACTGTAGGTTAGTAAGGTACTTGGGATTCCTTTACTTGTAACCGCTTGATTTGATAATAGTGGAGTTTCGGGAGTGGTGACTTGAAAATCACCCGATGGGGTTTTTGCCATTAGGGTTTTCCCCATTCGTAAACAAATTACCGTGTTATTTATTTTCCGCTGCATATTTAGTTGATTGGTGATTTGTTTGTGCTTCCATAAAATTGCATGATTAATTGATTAATTAATTACTTGGCTAAATTAATTAATTAGGGTTAATTACAAAGGGTCATTCAGATTGTGACCTATCAATATTCTGTAAAAGGGACTGCTGGAATACAAAATTCTGCTGCAAAATATTCTGCTACAAAATATTCTGCCGTGAACAGTCTGCCGAAGAATAGTCTGCCGTGAACAGTCTGCTGAAGAACATTCTGAAATTCAGCAGATTCTGCTATAAATAATCTGCGGAGAGATCTACGTTCTGGCTTCTGAAATTTTCTGCTATAAAATATTCAGCAGATGAACATTCTGCACCTCTGAAATTCAACAGATTCTGCTGTGACCAGCCTGCCAAAGGATCTGTACTTTCTGCCACGAAATTTCTGGGAGGGACATTTTACACTTTTGGAAAAGTCTGCTAAGGGATACTTTGCGGAGGAAATAGTGATTCGCAATAGTATAGTAATGATGAAAGTTTTCTATTGACCACTATAGCTTCATTTTTTTGTTTCTAGCTTTTGGTTTTTGAAGGGAAGTAGAGCTAGAATCACTAGCATGAGAAAATGATCAAAACCTTGTGAGGGAATGAAGTGATTTTTCTCCTCTTAGTGCTGAACCCAAAGGTGGAAATGTAGAGAGTTTAGAAAGCTTCTAGTGTTTCCTTGAAAGAAATGAGGGCAAAATGTGATAAATGGCTTAAAAAGCTTTTAGGAGGGTTGCGTGTTTGAATGAGTGGCTTGCCACATGTCTCACATGCATGACAAGGAAAACAAGTGGCATTTAAAGGATAGGACCAAGTATTGTGAAGGCATTCTATTGTAGAATTCTCAATATATTTCTGCTCTGTTTTAACATTGCTGTGCAGAATTCTGCTATAGCACTGTCCTGCGGTAACGCTACTATATTCTGACACAGAATTCTGTTACGATCCTGCTGTAACGTTGCTGCATTTTGCCAAAGAATTCTGCTGCAGCACTGTCCTGCTGTAACGTTGCTGCGTTCTGCCATAGAATTATGCTACGGTACTGTCCTGTGGTAACGCTGCTGCGTTCTGCCATAGAATTCTGCTATGGTACTGTCCTGCGGTAACGCTGCTGCGTTCTGCCATAGAATTCTGCTATGGTACTGCTATGACGTTTTGGATACTTCCCTGAAAGTATGGCTTGGAAGGTTTAAGAACATCTGCATGTCTTGCTTAGGTAAGGACTTGGAAACATATTTGCGAGAGAGAAATTTCTCATTCTCCTCATCTTGATCCCAACTCCCCAGTGGAGTCGCCATTTTAATGTGGGGGGCCTTTTTTGTGTGTTGGGCTGGGCTGCCTGCCGCGGTAGTAGACCCGAGTATTCTGAGTAAGGGAGTTGAGACCGGTCCAACTGGAACTCAACTTGGGCCGGCTTGTGCGCAAACATTGAGTCCAAGTCCAAGGGAAGACGCTACGAAGTGGGCTTATCCTTTATTCCTACCGCAGGAACTTTTCTCTAGTTTCTGCAGCAAGATTGACTTTTCTGCCGCAGAAGGAACTATTCTCCAGTTCTGCCACAGGTTTAACTTTTCTGCTGTGCAGCAAGACTTTCTACCTTGCAGTAAAATCGTCTACCGTGCAATAGTGAGCTGCCTACTGTGCAATAAAGCTGTCTGCCGTGCTTTAAAGCTGTCTGCCGTGCTTTAAAGCCTTCCACAATGTGAATGACTTCTTCGTTTTTACTGCAGAAACAATTTTCTACTTCCTGCGCATAAACAAATCTAAACCCAAAGAAAATACCCATCAAACAAATGTTAGTTTAAATGGGTTAGCATATTCTCAAATATATACATACATATATGAGTATATATACTTATACGTATTCACATATACATATATATAAAATATATTTTGCAGAACATGAGAAACAGAGTATGTGTATATATATACTTATGGTAGGATAATGGTTAGTTTGTATCAAAAGCAAAATACATAATAACAAATAGAGAAGAAAGCTTTGGCAGAAAAGGTTTAACACGGTAAATATAATGAAAATGTGCAACAGCAGAATAACAAGTACAGCAAGTAAAAACACCACAGCAGGACAACTGATACAGCAGACGTGATAAAAAACGTGCTACGACAGGATGACTAAATACGGCGGATATAAGTTATAATGAGAAAAATCAAATATATTTGCAATCAAAGTCAAGTATTAAAGCTTCCCATAGAATAAGTAAACCAAGAAGGAACCCAAACTCCAACTTCAACAACCTTATCATGGGCTCTTGCCATAAAAGTTGTTCATTTTGGAGAATAGGCCTAAATGGCTACTAGCTATTACTTTTGGAGATTTCAAAGAGTGGGTTTGCTAAGAGGGAGGGAAAAGATGGTCTATTGATGCATGCCCCTATTCCTGCCGCGTTTTCTCTCTTCTTTTTCTTTCTTTCTTTCTTTCTTTTTCTCCCCTCTGGATGTTTTTATTCTTCCCCTATTTTTCACTCTTTCCCCTGTTTTTTCCTCTCCATCGGTCCCCCTTTTCTGCTGTGGCTACCTCTCTTTTATAGTGAGCTAATTCAATGAGATTTCTCCCTTTTACCCCTAGGGCTTCACCAACTGTTTTTGGTTTGTTGTGGGCATCCTTTCAAGATTACCCATCCACCCATTGGTTGCCACTGTCATTCCTCAGAATACATCAGTTGCACCATTACTTATTCCACGACAAAATTCCATTTTGTTTGTTCTTGCCGTATACCTCTACCTCACTACCTAGCTCTATGGCATGCATCAGTGGTCCCAACCATTTATTACTTCTTTTGGATAAGATATCATCCCAATAGGATATGTTCCCAAAAGAAGTCATGGCAGGAAACCAAATATAGACCCCCTTTTCCCCCCACCACCAAACCACGCCCTCTGAATCTCTTTGACCGTGGGCCCACCTCCCTTGTATTGGCTGGGTACAGGTTGGTGGTGCCCCGGCCCTTCTGTTCTTGCTCCACTGTATTTTGTTTTTGTCTCCCACGCCATTCCTGCCGCAGCAGATCAGCTCTGTTTTGTCCTGCTGCAAGTCTTTCACACGTTTCCTGTTGTGTTTGTCATTTTCTTTAGTTTGGGCTTTTCTTTCCTTCACGCGTCTCCTGATGCTAACACTTCTTGCTGCTCCTTGTTTCCTTTCATCGTTCTTTTTCATATCAGTTTTCACGCCTATCTTTTTTTATACAAAACGATTTGGACCTTGCTCTTCATTGGGCTTTCTTCCTCATAAGCATTTGGGTATAGATTTGCAAAAATGGGCATCAACACTACCTAATGTGGTTTCCTGCCTTTATTTTGTTGTGTGTTACACTATGAGAATTTTTTTTTATGATTGTCTTGTTAAACACTTGGATATATTATTTAATTTTTTCTAAAAATTGAATTGATTTTATGGGATAAATTTAGTTGTAATTTAAAATATATTTTTATCAATAAAATAGGTTTTATTAAAAAAAATTTACTAGTTGAAGGGCAAATTAACAAAAAGTAGAGTTTTACGATGTGGGGTGGGGCTTCGCGGGGCCCCAAGGGGCGGGGATGGGGTGAGAAAGTTTTTCCCGTCATGCGGAGCGGGGCCGGGATGGGGTAAGACAAAACCATGCGGGGCGGGGACGAAGACCCCATCCTTTGGCCTCGCCCCGCCCCATTGTCATCCCTAACTTTGACCTCTAGTGCCTCTGCCTTGGAAGTAGCCACCACGGCTTTCTCCTCATTCGCCAAGTGTTGGGAGGTAATGTGCATCGCCTCTCCCAACACCTGGCAACCAAAAACACAATGGTCAAGACCAGTTGAGATAATTGACACTTAAGGATGAAAGGAAAGAAGAAATGAAAGAAGGTTGCCTGGACGAATTTGTGAATGTGGCGTTCAACCATCTCGTGTGAAGGCACTCCAAAAATTTCCTTCAACTCATCAAGCGTCACGACCTCAGTGGCCCGAACCAAGGTCGTCCCAGCATCTGTCCAGACGCTGGCCCCTACCTTCCCTTTCCCTTTGTCCCCTATCTTGCGTTTCTTTGCACGAAGAGTAACCTCCTTAATGGAAAGGTCTAGGGAAGTAGTTCGCCCTTTGTCCAAGGCAAGGGTGGACAAACCCTTCTCTACCACCTCTTTCTCTTTCTCTTTCTCAACAACCATCACCCTCTGTTGGCCAATGCTAGAGAAGGGCTCATTCTTCTTCGACTTGATCTTAGCGTACAACTCCTGGTTAAATTTTGTCGTCATCTCTACAGGGAAAAAAAAAAGTTAAAAAGAAAAAAAGAGAAGTAAAAGAAAAAACGAAAGAAAGACAATCCACCTTCATCCCAAGTTGACTTACTTTTCTCTTCTTGGCGAATAGCACGAAGGACGAACTTAGAAGGCTCCGGTCCCAAACAGTGATGAGCTAAGGTCCAAGGATTAACCAACTCGTCAAAGTTGTCTATCGAGCTCATGTACTTTATAGCTTCCTGGATCCGCTCCACAAATTGGCTTCCAAGCTTGAGACGCTCTTTAACTGTAAAATAGAAAAACACACAAGGTCAGAATGGATGATCAAAGTAAACAATATTAAAAGAAAAAATGCGTCACATAAGAAGCAAATGCACCAAGTTGAGGAATCTCCCACTGATGCAGCAACCTAGAGATATCCCCTCAGAAGTCGTCAAAAAGGGTCTCCCAACCATCACCCGACACGAAAAAGTATCTAAACTTCCAGTAACAGAAGGACGAAGGTAGATCGATAATGAGTCAAGACCTCCTATCCTAAGGCTCGAGCTCATAATACCCAAACTCTTTAGACTCCTTCAAACGGTAAAGGTAGACAAACTCATTCAAAGTGATCATATCCCCGTCGGCTATAATCGTCCAAATCACCATAGAACTTATGACGATTCTCCATGAATTCGGCATAAGTTGTCCCGAAGCTATGTTCAAATAATGAAGAAGTTGATGGAAATTTAGACCCCTTAAACAACCAGATTGCGTAGCCTAGATTAATTAGCCAAGTTGTTACTTAGTCAAATTAAGCAATTCTAGGTTAAAACAATCCAAACAATCATATCAAGAATATAAAGCAGCGGAAATTAAATAACACAAGATATGATCACCCAGGAAACCACACGGTAAAAACCTGGGGAGGATTTGACCCACCGATCCTCAAGGCATAACAGAATTCACTATGAAAGAATTGAAGTTCTTACAAAAGGACTAAAAGCTCCCCGCTCGACTTTCTAATGCTACCCACCAGTAGAACTTCCTGACACGACCACGTACAGGCTCCGAATCCACGGACTACTTCTTTCTTGAATTCCTCAATCAACTACAAGCTCCCCGCTTGCTTTTCTTTTAAGTTCCAATGGTTGCAACTATGTTGATCATCAAGATATTGACAACCCTAAGTTTATGTGAAGGAAAGCTCCTCAAAGATCTCACAAGAGATTCACACAAACAGCAAATATGAGCAACAAAGACTTAGAGAGGTTTGGGTACAAAACCCTAAAAATAAAAGGAGGCACAAGAGGCACTCTAATCTCTCTCTCAAAAGTCCCAAAAACGTTCTAGGGTTTTCCTTATATATAGGAGTGTTTTACTTGAACCCCAAGACGTTTAAATAGAGTTTGGGCTGAGTTGGAATTCTGCAGAAAACGCATCTGACCCGAGATTCGATCGATCGAGTCTATCCTTCGATCGATCGAGCCAGGCCGAAATGCTCCAGTACATCTGCAGCCACTCGATTCAAACTTTACAATATTTAATCAACTTTGAGCAAGCCTAAACAAGACTAAACATATTGTTTTGATCATGGTTTGCCAATATTACACATTAGAGTTCTAAATACATAAAATCCTAAATCTTTAGAACCTAACAGAAGTTCCATTATAAATGGATCGACGAGAAATCTGAGGCCACACAAGAACGCAGCCTCATAAAAACAAACTTCACCATGGGCAAAAGCACAAGACTTCTTGCCCTTCCTAGGAAGACGAACCCTAGTCTCATCAAGGAACTGAAACCTATCCTTAAACCTCCTAAAAGTATCTTTTTTCAGAGAACACTCCTTTTTAAGGGCGTGAAACTGTCGAGATGTATCAGAAGCAGAAGGATGGGAAGACGAAGGTACCAAAGAGGGTATGGAGGTAGCGGTGTCCGTCTCGGCCCCAACCGTACCAGCACTAGAAGACAAGCCGATCTCTAAGTCATTCGATCTAACCTCAGACCCCATACTTTCCTTCCTTAAAACCCCATGCATAGACTTAAACCAAGCTAAAGATTGGCGCAACAATGGGTACAGATTACCCAACACCAAACTAAGGCTACTATCACCTAGAACAAAATCCCCATTCTGTAGGCGTTGGTCACTAGAGCAGTCTGAAAGCGCACCTAATTGGTCACTAGAGGAGTCTCATAGCGCCCCTTAACGCGCAAAAAAGAAGGTGATAAAGGGACTAGTGTGCCTAATTTTAGAATAATCAACCATTAAGGGGAGCAATACAACTCTAAAAAGGAAATAGGAGCACAAAGAAAGGAAAGCAGTAAAACTCCAAAAGGAAAAAAGGCGTAAAAAAGGGCGTACTTGAGAGAAGGAAGAAATTGAGAAGACAGAAAGCAAAACACAAAAAGGAGGAAGGGGTAGCTGTAAAGTCAGAAAAACTAAACGCAAGGGAAAAATGAAGAAATGGGAGGAGAAAGGCAAGGGCTAAAAATATTTGCCTTGAAAAGCGCAGGAAAGCTGAAAGGTTTCGTAAAAAACGAGACCCTTCAGCCAATCAGAATATGACATGTGGCCACGATACGTGCCACACCACCACTGAGCAATTAATGCGAGGAGTGGAATCCCAAGCGCCATAACCGCAAAAAAATAAAAAATAAAAAAATAAAAAATAAAAAATAAAAAAACTCTCCATATTTTTGTGATCGTCCCAAAGTTGAACGACCTTAGAATAGGGGGGCAGCTGATAGTCCCGGTTATATCCTCATCCATAGAAAAGACTGTGGACGAGAGCAGCATCAGTCTTCGTCCATCTCATGGTACCCGCCAGACGAAGATGAGGCCATTCACCCACAATCAATGACGAAGCGTTACATGACAATAATGAGTCTCCATACTATTGGAGAGACAAAGATCTTATCATTAACACCCCACAGGGGCGTTACATATACCACATTGAAACCACCATTAAAGCACCACCAACGGCTAGAAGGAAGAAACAAGCGCATTTATATACTAGCGCCCTAAGACCTGAGGAGGTACTGAAACTCTAGCTAATACTCATTCATATTCTAGTACTGAATCTTCTTTTCTCTTCTAGCCATTCTGACTTTACCATTGGAGGCTTTGTGGCAGGCACCACACTGGTGACCCACACTTTTTCCATTCTTCATTTATGTTTTTAGGATCTTGTTGGCTATGGACAGCTTTCCCTCTGGACGATCATTCTGAGTGAGGATTTTAGCATCATCAGGAGGTTCACTACACCCAGTTACTGCATCACAAACAATCTTGGAGTCACACTAAAAAATAACATCTTGAACACCCACATTCTAGGAAAATAAAATGCTCTCCTCTAATGCCTTTGTCTCAACCTCTAGCGGTCCCAAATGTACCATAATTGCCTTACTAAAAGCTGCTTTGATTTGTTCGCCATGGTCTCGAATGATCGCTCCTACTTCGATTGAACTGGTACTTTCAAAAATAGCAACATCACTATTAATTTTGTACCACAGATCACCTAGGGCCTCTCATCTTACCTCTTCCTTAGGACCAGTTTGGGACACCTTCAGATTTGTAGTCTAGAACTAATTGATGTATTAGTCTAATAATAAGGAGCAATTATCTTAGAGCGAAAGTCATATATTAAAAAAAAAAAAAGCAATTATCTTAGAGTGAAAGACATATATTTTAAAAAAAAAAAGTAAAAAATAGTACTAACTTGTTACCAAACAAGTTCTATGCATGATGGCAATTAAACAATAAAATTACATGCGATAATTTCTTTCCTTTTTCCTTTTGCTCTGAATTTATTTTGGAAAAAAAAAAAAGGATAAAATACTTTGCTCATAGAATTAGAAAAAAATTGGTGCAAATTAAGCAAGGTAATATATATATATATATATATATATATATATTTAAGTGAGTTTTAACCTATAGCGTCTGCTCCTTATGATAATTCTTTATCATCAGACCAAGATACCAATCTATTTTTGGTATAGGCGGAGATTGAACCCTAGATCTTTTATTCAACTATCAAAGACTTTACTAATTGAGTTAACTAAAACCCACTGCAAGGGAATAATTTGTTTGTTTGTTTTTATTAACCCACTGCAAGGGAATAGTTTGTTTGTTTGTTTTTGTTTTTATTTTTATTTTTTATTATTCCACTTGATGGTTGAGTCAATGAGCTATAAAAGGGAGTTCCAGGGAATTTATCCAAGGTCCACTCACACAAAGGGAGCTTAACCTCTCTGTTGCTGAAACCACCTGTCAAGGTACTTGGGATTGGGGTAAGTTATCTTTTGAGCTGCCTTTAGATGTTAAAGACATGATCAAAGCAATTCATTTACAAATTTATGGGGAGAAACATGACAATCTGATCTGGAAAGGGTCTCAAGATGGGGATTTCAACTTGGCATCTGCTTATAAGTTGGCTAGATCTGAGACACCTAATGGCCAAACCTTCCACGGTAACTGGGTTTGGAAACTTGACACATTGCCAAAGATAAAACACTTCCTTTGGTTATGTTTCCATAACAGTGTCCCAGTTAAGAAAGTCCTTGAATTGAGGGGTATTATTCATGATGCTTGCTGCCTCTTATGTAGAAATCATGAGGAAACTATTTTACACACTTTAAGGGACTACCCAGTTGCTATGAATTTTTGGCAAAAGTTTCGAACCCCCCAAAGCATGTCCAATTTCATGCATCTAAGCTTGGCAGATTGGCTGAGCACTAACTGCTTAGACAGTAAATTGAACCGAATAAATGGAGTTCCTTGGTCTATTGTATTTCCTTTGGCTGTGTGGAATATGTGGAAGCATAGAAACAGCATGGTCTTACAAAACTCTCCCTTAAATCTAAACCTCCATTCCCTTTGTATGAAAGCTGCCACTGAATATTTTTATTGTGTGGCAAAAGGGCCAGCTTCTAAAAGACACTCTGTCATATTGGTTTGCTGGTATAAGCCATAAGAGGGGTGGTTCAAACTCAATTCAGATGGAGCTTCCTTGGACAATCCAGGGAAGGTAGGGGGGGAGGGGGGGAGGGCTCATACGTGACTCCTATGGCAGATGGATTAAAGGATTTATGAGATATATTGGTATCAGTACAAGCATTATTGCTGAATTTTGGGCTCTTAGGGATGGTCTCACGCTTGCCTCACAGCTAGGAATCACACACTTGGCAGTGGAGTTGGATGCCAAGGTGGTTGTGGACCTTATTCTCTCAAAGAAAACCCCTAACAGTTCATATATATCACTCCTTAATGACTGTAGGTACTTGGACAGTTTCAGCGAACCGTGATCAGGCATGTGTTTAGGGAGGCTAACAGAGGAGCAAACAGCCTCGCTAAAGGAGCTTGTTCCTTAACTTCTGATTTTGTTGTACTTGATGCTCCCCCTACCCCTGATCTAAATGTAATTGTGAACTCTAATGCAAATGGTTTGTACTTTTTAAGGCTAATAGCCAATACTTCGCATTTTATGGCTAGTTAATATAATTATCTCCTCTGTTGACAAATATATATATATATATATATATATGAGATGGGTTCAAGTTACACCTGGTGTAACTCTTATAAACTTACACCTTTTTTACACCGTAGATTTCTAAGAGATCTAACGGTTAAAAAAAACATCATTAAATGCTATTATTTTCCACCTTACTACCTAATTAATACTACCATTCCCTCTCTCTTTCTCTCTCTCTCTCTCTCTCCTTATTTATTGCTTTCCACTATATAATATTTTCTTCAACACAATCTAACAAAAAAAATTGAAAAATAATCCCATAATCATTGTAAATAATTATTCAATATACTTTGTCCAGGCTAAGGATACTTATTTTTTTCTCCTTTTTTCAACAATCTATGGGCTTATAAAATTAACTTAACTTCTTTGGACTTGCATGTTATTGCCTAGTCACTACCAAGCTTCCACACAGACTTTATCTCAACTTTTTTGCTGACCTTGCAAAATTTTGAAACAACATTAAACCCTCCAAAATATAGCATTACGTCTCTTTGTACTAAAACCCCTAACACAAACACTACAATAGTGTCTTTTGGCAACTACAAAATGGCTTAATTTCTTATATATGATTCTAGAATGCACAAAAGGGTACATGATCCAACCTATTTTGTCTATAAATACTAAGGCTTTTTGCACTCTCTCTTCATCGTCTCCTTGGTATTCACTCTAGCATAAAAGGAAAATGAGCATCAATGGATTTTTTTCACTATTTCAATTTTTTATACTTGGTCTTAATCTTTGTGGGCTTCCATGGTTTCGTACAAGGACGATTACTCACAAAAAGGAAACCTGACCCAAAAGATATTGCTGCTAGAGCTTGTTAGTTGGTCTCTCAGAATTTCTGGGGAGTCTTAAAGTATTGCTGCCATAGCTAAATTATCAACATTACCGGATTAATTAGTGATGTCAATAGGTGTGTATATATATGCACACTACATTAAGATGACAACTGAAGTAATATTATTTAAATATTTTAAATCATAGTTTTTTTATTAGATAAACTAAGGATTGCCCATTAGATAATGATAATAGTGGAAAGTAATAAATAAGGAGAGGGAGAAAAAGAGAGAGAGAGAATGCTAATATTAATTAAGTAGTAAGGTGAAAAACAATAACATTTAATGATATTTTTTTAACCGTTAGATCTCTTAAAAATCTACGGTGTAAAAAATGTGTAAGTTTATAAGAGTTACACTAAGTATAACTTGAACCTCTCCCTCTTTCTATCTATCTATATATATATATATATATATATAAATAATAGAGAGTTCCCAAGTGAAGCTCTAAAATCAAGATATTATTCTGCTTTTATTCTTTTTCTATACATAACGAAATAGAATATTATACTCCTTATGGTCTTTCTTTTATTTGCTTCTCCGACTTATGAATTCGGTGGAACGCAAATTCTATGGCTATTATTATATTCGAGTCACTTTGACTATCTATGCATTCTACAGCCCATCTGTAAACCAAGACACCGTAGCGACAGTTGCTACGGGATTAATTTTTTTTTTTTTTAATTGGTTAGTAATATACATATTACACATTATATATAAAACTTTACAGATAATTAAGCCAATCCCTTGTAAGCCGACTAATCCAAGTAATCATGAAGATTTATTGCGTTAGTATTTGTTTTTATTTTTGTATTTTGTAATATTTTTTTGAGAGATTGTTATTGGTTTTTAGTTAGAACAAAGAACTTAGACTGTATTTGTGTGACCAGTTTAGAACAATAATTATGAGAAATACTATATCTACAACATTTTCACATTAAAAAAATGTTATATTCATAATATTTTTACAACAAATTTTAAGTAGTAGGTTGTTATTGGTTGTTATGGGTTGGCAAAAAAAAAAAAAAATTAAGTTGTAGATTCAAATCATAATTAATAACAATTTACCACCTATGATTTGTTGTGAAAGTGTTTAAAAATGTTATGTATGCAGCATTTCTCTTTTCACAATACTTTCGCAATAAATCATAAGTGATAAGTTGTTAACAGTTATTATTGGTGAAAAAAAAGTAATTTTAATAGTAAATTTAAATCCAACATTCTCTCAAAAAAGTAAAAAAGAAAAGAAGAATATAAATCCAATCCAATTTAAAGTTGTTAATACATATTCTCAAAACATACTTAGTAAAATTCTAAAAGAACGTCTATATAATTGGTAAATTCCCTTACAAATGGGAAAAGGTTTGATATAACGCTAAACTTAAAAAGGATTCGCATCCAGTCAATTGTGCCAATTTGAACACATGATGTTACCTTAGAATTCTAGTGAATTCCATTTCCAATGATGGAATCGGCCCCAGTTATTGACAATTTGACAGGGATCCATCCAAAAACAAAAAAGATAAAAAGGTTTTCGACAAAAATCTTATCCTATGTGCCAAACCTAGATATTTATTACGGCACCAAAAAAAAGAAAAAAAAAGTGCTCATCGCAAAGCACCTTCGTGAATGCCACTTGTCCATGCAAGATCTGCTATGAAAGTACAACACTTCCGTAGTTTCTTCCCAGAAATCAAAATCAAAATCTAGTTTCCAAACAAAACGAGGGAGAGATGAACAATATGGCTATCCAATATCCATCAACTAGTACTATAATACGAGAAATGGTAAGGAGTGTTTTAAGACATTGATTAATAATTTATTTAAAAAAATTATGAGAAATAAAAAAAAAATTAATATTTTAATAATTTTTTTTATTTTTTATAAAAATAATATTAAAATTTTCTTAAAATAAATTATTAATCAGTATTTTAAGACATTCGTTAAAATCTCTTTTATATTATAATATTATAGTTGTCACTCTAAAGAAAAAAAAAGACCTAATATTATAGTGTATATATATATTATATGTAAAGTATGTGAACAGGTTGACTATGAAACGCAGATCATCGCTGTCAACAACCTTAAAATAATAATAAAACCTCGATATAACCACCCTTAAAATACTAAGATATTAATAAATAATAATCATAATTGATGTTCATTATCCCCATGAACATGATGGTAATTAAAAAAAAGTGAAAAGCCGTCCCCAAGGTAAAGCGTTGGGTGTGTGTGAAAACCTTAACAACGTACCATTAAACAATATTTAAGAATCACATCCAACAAGAAAACAAAAAGTCACCAGAAAGAAAGAAACACACAGTTACAGACACAGAGTTCATAACTACTCCATTAAAACCCAAACTCCCATAAAATTTTTAGTCTCACAAAGCACAAACACATTCACAACCCTCTCAGGCTTTGACCTCTTTTGAGTGTCAGAGTCAGAGAGATAGATATGGGGACGTATAGGATTTGTATGTGTTTTAAGAGGAGATACAAGGTGAAAGAGACAGGTTCACCACAAGAAGTGAAGGAAGCTTTTAAGAAGTACACAGAAGGTGGGAACCAGATGACGGTGGAGCAGCTGACTCGCTTCTTGGTTGAGTTTCAAGGCGAGAGCGGCGCATCCATCTCAGACGCCGGCCAGATTGTAGAGCAGCTCTTGCAAAAGCGCTACTCTGTTGGCACCAAGTACACCAAGAAATACACTCTCACCCTTGATGATCTTCACCGTTACTTGTTCTCTCCTGACCTTAATCCCCCTATAGGAGATCAGGTACTACTTCTTTTATCATTTCTGCTTCTCGTTTCTCTGTTTTGTTCATTTGGGTCAGAGTTGTTGATGGAAAAGAACTTGGATTTTGAGAAAATGTGTCGTATAAAGAGATTAGTTTAGTAATTTGATCATATGGGATAGTTAAGTTTTCCATTCTTGATAAATAAAATTTCAAACTTTATTTCTTTTTTTGGAAGAAAAAGAAAACGATTTCCTCTGTTTTCTCAGTTGCCAAATATAGGAAAGAGATCATGACATTGATGAGGAAGAGGTGGTCACATAGAAGAGTTCAATTTAAGCAATTTGGGAAGTGCGTGTCAATGATTTATTCAGTTTGTAGTCAATTTTCTACTTGAGTATGCTCTGAGGACCAAATTCAGACGGCAATTTATGAGTGTATGTGGGGCAAAAGCTTATAGCTATAGATTGCCCTTTAATAAGATAATGAATTAGGGTACTTAATTTGATAAGAAATTGAGATTTAAGATTTAGTGTTTTTAACGAAGTCGCTTGGGTATTTGACATTTAAAGAAGCCATAATTCAATGTACAGTGTAATCAGAAAATGAGGAAATAAAATTTACATAAGGTTGTTGATGTTTTGGATTATAATTTATAAGTGAGGATGTATTTCAGTTTGTCTTATTCTATGCAATCCCTTCTCTTGCTTTAACAACAGAAAGACCAATAAAGTTACACCATTGTCGCTTTTTCTTTCCAATTTCCGTTCTTTAGTCCTGTTGTTTAGTATGAGATCCAGAACAAGTTTTAACTTATTATCAAGGCAATCACTGTTTGACACTTGATATATGTTTCCTTTCAGGTTTACCAGGATATGACTGCTCCATTGTCTCATTATTTCACCTATACTGGTCATAATTCATACCTGACTGGTAACCAAATCAATAGCGACTGTAGTGTTGTCCCAATAATAAAGGCATTGAAGAGAGGTGTAAGAGTAGTGGAGCTTGATATGTGGCCAAGTGATGACGCGACTCATGGTGTTCATGTTTACCACGGATGGTATGTGAATTATATCCTAGCTCTGAATTTATTAGATTGTGTCACTTTTGATTATCCCTGAGATGTCAAAATTGTACAAGATTTCCCCTTTAAACCATTATGCATTCTCTTTCTCCAAGATTGGTTGACAGTGAAACTGAACGGCGTATGATTTGACATTTTGGATGTACACTGTCATTGGAGATTCAACTTGGTAAAGTTGTATCCGATTCCAATTGTTATGGGTTGCACTTTGATCAGTTTTAGCCAGTTAAGTGCAGTTTTAAAGCAGTCATGGTGGTTGAAAGTTATCATTCGAATCATTTCAGCCTAGGGAAGCCTTAGAGAGTAGATGTAGGAGTACTTTTCTTGGGGTTGGAGGATTCAGAAAGTCATCATTAAAATTGGTTAGAGGAGACTCAGAAGCCTGTTGAAATTTATGGAAATCTTCTATGTTTTTGAGAAATGGTTTGTAAATCCTTGTCAAGTATCTTGGTTTAGTTGATCCCTACCCTGGCCAACTATGAAGGTGCTATAATAGATCCTTTATACTAGTGCATATATATATATATATATATATATATATATAAGGTTGCTTTTTCTTAATTGATTATCTAAAGAAATTTTATATACTATTTAAAAACAGCTACCACTGCTAACTAGACTTGGGACCAGTAATAGCCAGTCATGTTCATAGCTTTCTTGCAATAATATTAACATAATGTGCAAATGAGAGAATCGATGACCATTCGCCTTTTATCTGTTCTTTTCTTTTTTTTTTTTCTTTGATTAAGTGCATTTACTTGAAATTTGAGTTAACTCCATTCCTTGTTCTTTTTTCTTTCTTTTTTTGGATTTTTTTCTTATATAATTTCAAATCATGCCTGGATTTTGTTTAAAGGGTGCATTTATAATTGTAGGACCCTGACTACTCCAGTGGAAATTATTGAATGCTTGAAATCCATTAGAGAGCATGCCTTTTCTGCATCACCATACCCTGTTGTAATCACTCTTGAAGACCACCTTACCCCAGATCTCCAGGCTAAAGTAGCCCAGGTTATTTTTTTCAATATCTTCTATTAACTATAACCACCCTCCTTGTTTAGAATCATAGTCTAACAATTGCATTTTTATGTTTTAGCTGATCACGCAAACATTTGAAGATATGTTGTTTTATCCTCAACCTGAACGTTTAAAAGAGTTCCATTCGCCAGAAGAACTGAAATATCGGATTATTATTTCAACCAAACCTCCAAAGGAATACCTGAAAGCTAAAAGTGAAAAGGGAAATAAGCCACATAAAGAAAATGATTCTGATGAAGATGCTTGGGCTAAGGCACCATCAGACCTCACAACTGATCAAGAAGTTGATACGGTGTGCTAAAAAATGAAATTTACCACATCTGAATTTCATTTCTGCCTAGTAGCTCACGTATTAGGTTTTTAATTTTATAAATCTTACTCTATTGGCTTGCAGAGTGATAGTGATTCAAGTCCTGATGAGGATAATGATGACTGTGAATCACGTCCACCAGGAGTATGTACATACAAGGGTCTAATTGCTATTCATGCTGGAAAACCCAAGGGTGGTCTAAAGGAGGCGTTAAAAGTTGAACTTGAGAAAGTTAGACGCCTTAGTTTGAGTGAACAAGCACTTGAAAAGGCTACTTCATCTCATGGAAAGGATGTTATTAGGTACTAATCAATTTTCTAGAACAAGACTTATGAAATAATATTTTGACAATCTCTGCTAGTTTTTTTAGTTTCTACCAAGTTTTCTAACTGATTGACACTGATGCTTTCAATTCCCATCTATAGATTTACTCAAAGAAATATCTTAAGGGTGTACCCAAAGGGTACTCGCCTTAACTCTTCCAACTACAACCCGCTAATTGGTTGGATGCATGGAGCTCAAATGGTTGCATTTAATATGCAGGTCTGGTACAATTTGATGCACCAAAGTTTTTGTTACTATTCATTTTAGCTTAATGTGTTTAGATGTTTAAATTTTGTTTCATTCCTCACTTCCGTGTTTGTTAATGTTGTGCTGTACTATTATAAGCATTAAGAAAAATGAAAAGGTTGCCTGTGGTTAGATTGGAGCAAGATATTGAGTTTTATCATGAATTGAAATTCCTCTTAAGAAATTTTCTGTTCCTTATGACATTTAAGTATCTTCGTAAAGGTTTTCCTCACTTCCCCCATTCTCAAATCTTCTCTGGTTAGCAGAATTTCCCTAATGTGAACGATTAAGGTAAACAGATGGGGAATTTTTTTTTCTCTCATGTGCTTGTATCTAAAGATCATCTTTAATTGTCAGAATACACTTAGTATCTTGTCTGTAATTTTGTCATGTCATTAATGAAGAGTGGCAGTAACCACTTTAAGGGAATTGAAGTTTTACCCAAACTTTGACTCAACTCAATAAAAGATCCATTTTAAAATAGAGAAATGGGTGGAGGGAGGAGATCACTTTTAAAATGACTAGCATCATATGTTAGTCATTGAAGTGGTTGGAACACTCAAGGACAAAATAATTCCAAAAGGGAAAATGTTACATGCTAACAGTGGTTATAACATAGTTTGGTACTTGTTGGATCTATTTCCTATTGCCCTAGTAAGGCTGACTTTGGTCCAATTGCAGGGATATGGTAAATATCTTTGGTTGATGCATGGGATGTTTAGATCCAATGGAGGTTGTGGTTATGTGAAGAAGCCTGATTTTTTAATGAAATTGGGTCCAGATAATTCAGTGTTTGATCCCAAAGCAAAATTGCAAGTGAAGAAGACTTTAAGGGTGAGCACATTGTCAAAGTAAAACCAGTTCTGCATTCTCTTGATAACTAACTTATTCTTTTTTCTCATGACTCATCATGTTACCTGACAGGTGAAGGTTTATATGGGAGACGGGTGGCATTTGGATTTTACACAAACACACTTTGATTCGTTTTCACCCCCAGATTTTTACACGAGGGTAAGTTTGTGTGCCATATCTGCCTGCTAAAATATTAATCTACCGCATCCTAAGATCTTCAATTTATTGCATAAGGTATTTTTTCTAATGATTTGTAGAATATAGTAACATTTTGATGTTGAAAAACATTATTCCAAAGTAATCCCAAACCTTAATCTCGCAATATATGCAAAATGTAATATGCACGGTAGTTTCTAAGCTCTCAGGATTTTTTCTATATTCTACTTGGCATGAATTTATCAAAGTTACTTTGTACAACAGGTTGGCATAGCAGGAGTGCCAGCCGATAAGGTAATGAAGGAAACAAAGACAAAACAAGATGATTGGTCTCCTGTTTGGGATGAAGAATTTATATTTCCATTGACTGTTCCTGAACTAGCTTTGCTTCGAGTTGAAGTTAATGAGCATGACATTTCTAGGAATGATGATTTTGCTGGCCAAACTTGTTTGCCAGTTTGGGAATTAAGGCCAGGGATCCGTGCAATCCCCCTTTTTAACCGTAAAGGAGAGAAGTACAACTCAGTGAGACTACTTATGCGATTTGAGTTTATCTGAGCAAGGTTTTCTTTTTTGTGTATCTACTTTGGTTGATTTCTCCCACTATCCAATGTTTTTTGTTAATTGTTATTGTCATGTAAGTTTTAATCTCTCTCTTTGTGGTGCTTATAAAGCTGTTATTCTTAACCACTGTAATTTATTTGTGGATTTAAGCATCCACTTGATTTTTGGGTTCTTCAATTAAAATTGTACATATGACCTATTGCGTTGAAAGTCTTATGTTTGTGCTTATTCACAATTATGCACATAGGGACTGGTTCCGACCACAGGTGGAATATTCAATACATGAACTTTTAAATGCGAAGATCAAATGGATCAAATTGCAGTACATATGTATTTGTATGTTAAACAGTTAAGAGAGACAAAATAGAGATAACACTATGTTGTAGTCTTGTGTTGTATGAACGAAACTCTTCTAAAAGGAGTGAAATATTCCAGTTATAAGGTGTCCCTGGTGAGGTGTCATTTTTAGCTATACATACCATCAGAATGTTCTCCATCCTATTGTAAACACCTCTCCATTATGCAAGTAATGATTGATTTTAGGACTGTTATCTAAGAATGCAGACTAGGCAAGATCATCTTCAAATAGAAGGTCCATCATGGGATATTGGCATGCAACATGGAAATGTAAGAAGCAAATATAGTTGCTCGGTCTAGTGCAGAAGCAGAACACAAGGGGATGGCACATACTGCTACAGAACTAACTTGCTTTTACAAAATTTTCTTCTGAAGTTTTTCTTTATAGTACCTTATCCTATGTCCTATCCCACTATAATCAAGTCATTATACACGTGTCCAACCATGTGTTCCATGAAAGGACCAGACACATTGAAATAGATTATCATTTTGTGAGAAACAAGATTCTAAGAGGAGCCATTGCTATCATTTTCCAAAGGCATTATGTAGGAGTCGACTAGATTCTATTTGTTCCAAACTGGGCATATATAACATATCTGCTCCAACTTGAAGGGGAACGTTATGAGAGTATTAGGGAAACAATATAGAAATAACATTGTTTTGCACTCTCTTATTGCATGTGGTACAATTCTAGAAGAGTCTGGAATATTCAGATGATGAGTTGTCCAAAGGAGGTATCCTCAATAGGTGTCACCATCAAAATATTCCTTCCTCATTCTATTGTAGTCACCTCTTTCCATATATAAGTAACTAGTCGCTAACTCATGCGATGCATGGGAAAACCATTAAATACGATTTAAAAAAAATATTTTTATTAATATGTTTTTGCTATGGACAATGTTTTCTATTGTACTAGTTTGAAAATTTATTATAGGACAAAGTTTAACATGACTACATATTTTAAAAATCTAATCATTGATTGCAAGTTTTTTTGGTAACATAAATAACCTACATTATGTAAAGTCAAATATGAAATTCAACTCCAAATTGTAGACTTAACTTGTAAACTAAATGACTGAGTTCATTTGATAGGAGTATTTAGACTTTGAAATTAGTATTAATTAATACTCAAGAATGTAAAAAGGGTCTATCTCCCTTGACACAATATTTTGCAAGCTAACTACTTCAACTTTGAAAATCATGGTTCTCCCACTCTCCTTCATCTCTAGATCAAATTTGATGTAAAATTCCACCTCCTTTATGGTGCCTTTGAACCAAAACAACACAATTGCTGAATGTATATTTGAAGGCACACTACAGACTACAGTATATAAAAGCTAACCTCTCTTTTTTTCTCTTTTTGCATCAATTAGTATGTAAAAAGCTACTCAAACATATCATTACCAGAATAGACTCTTTTTTTTTTTTGGGTAAGTATTACCAGGGAATAGACTTAGCATAAAATTGGGTCAAAAAGGTGAAATCAACCAAGCTTTCACTATTATTGGCAATATCATGGATTACTTACCTTCACACTCACTTTGGGTGATCAGTGTTGTTTAGCTAATACTTATATAGTTGTGTCAGCGACTTAGCACCAGATAGTAGAATGGTCTTTTATTGGGAGCAACATTATGGGCAGGAAACATACAAAAGCTATGGTCGCTACTTGGGTAGTTCAGATAGCTTATTAACAAAATCGTATCGTAGATGCTGTGAGCTGTGGCTTCACTGGCTTGTGAGCAAGAGCATCACCAATAGCTTCTCCATATTTTTGTACTGTTTGGATAGTGAACAGTGACATTTAGCTTAAATACACTTTTTAATAGATTCTCTATCTTTTTCTCCATCTCATTTAAATATTATTTTTTCATTCATTCTTTATTCATTATTTATTCTTTTTTTAACAACTACACAGCTTCCAACATTTCTTTATTCAATACCTAATTATTATAATAGAAAAAAAACATTTGAAGTATGAATAGTAAAAGCTACAGTGTTCTCTACTTGTAGAGAAGCACTGTAGCAATTCTAATCTAAAAAATGGAGATGGAGAAGTTGTTGGAGTGGGTTTTTGGGGTGTTGATGCTCTAAAATTGGCTTTAAAGAAGCCATTGGAGATGCTCTTAGGTTCAATTTGCAAGGGCGGCCAAGTATTCAAGTTTTATGCTTGTGAACGTGTGGGTCTTAGGTTTTCAGTTTAGGATTTTTCAACAACAATGTCATGAAATCATGTAGTCGGGTTTTCAAAGGTGAATCGTGTGGTTTTTACTCAGCAAATTAAACCATTTTAAAAATTAATATGAGGTGTAAAATTATGGAGCTCCAAAGCATAATTCAAATTTTGTCAAATAGGGGAAAAAGAAAGAAGTTTAAGTAAAATGTAAAATGTAAAACGTAAAATAAAAATAAAAATAAAATAATACTGACGTAAAAAATTGTGGGAGATTCAGAGGCTTCTGTTATATATATATATATATATATATAGATAATTAGTATGACCATACATAAGTAATGAATAATATAAATGCTAGTATCTAAGAATTTCCAATTCCTCCTTTTAGGTACGTAGGATGTCATCATCTTCAATTCTTCATTTATCTATTCTTTCTTTTATCATTATCATTTCTTCCTTTTTCTTTTTGTTTTTGTTTTTTCCAACACCACTCTAACAAGCATTTGCATAAGCTCATGCAATTTTTATTTTTTATTTTAGTATAAGAACCTACTTTTTCTATTTTATGCAATCACTTTTCAAAAACACACACATCATATTATCTATTCTACATTTCATTTTTTATTTAAATAATTATTTTTCATTCATTTTTTATTATTATCTTCATAAAGAGAGAGAGGGGATCCGATGAGAGCAAGAGGTGAGAGAAAAAAATTAATATAACAAGATACAAAGCTAATTTTTTAATTAACTAATGTAGGTGATTTTGGAATAGTGTAAAATTAAGGTTTTTTTATTTTTTATTTTTTGCATTGTGTTATGCAAATGCTCTAAGGGGCCATATTCATGTCGTACTGATATTCACACACCACTTTGTGATTGTTGATACATTTACTGGCACAATTATCAAATGGAGTACAGACAAAAAGCCCAACCAGGAGAAGCCGTTCATTTTCTCTTTTTTAGAATGGAATTGAATTCAACCAAGAAAACAAAAGTGAATATGACCCGTATTTATTCTGGCTGAGTTTTGCCGCTATCCAATTTTTTCAGATGTCTTCTGTATGGTGATTGGTGAAAGAGAGAAAGCAAGGGGCAGGGGGCATAGGGCATATGGGGCCATTGAATTATGGTGGGAGTTTTTATTCTTCTCAATTTGAAGCTTACTTTTCGCAACTTGGTTCTTATTTTCTTGAATTAGAGGCGGGTGTTTACTGTCCCTGCTCCATCATTCTCAACCTTGTATTCTGCTTTCTTTACGGCACAAACCCAAGACAAGCAATCTCATTTTTTTTTTTTAATATATAGAATACTAAATATTTTTAACACACTCACACATAGAGATGAGGAGAAGGTTTTAAAAAAATTTACAGTGGTATATATCCAAAGAAACTTATCTCTTTCTTGTTATCCAGAGAAAAGAAAGAGATAAGTATCAATTTTATTTCTACACTTTCTTTACATACTTTTTTTACACACCATTTTAATGTCATATTAACCACCGCACTCCCTTAGTGCGATGGTCATTCTACAAGTATAAGTGCTTGTGGAGTAGGGGGGGCAAGAGCTGGGGTTCAAGTCTCCAGGAAAGAGCTTCACACATATATACACTTAGATTAGGTTAGAGTAGAATTTTATCTTATATAAAAAAAAATGTCACATTCAATTATCACATTTATTAATGTAATTTTTTTTTAAATAATTTCAACATTTCAATCTATGAAGTTCTTCTTAGTGATTACTCTTTATTATTAAACTAAAACACAAATTTTTTATTAATGTCTATTAATGTAATTCAACAACAACAATATATAAGTTCCATGTTTCCTGTAGATATAATGATTATTATAATAGCGTTAGAATAGTTTGATTCTCATAGAGATAACGATTACTTTGGTTACATTGAATATTAATATATTATAATAGCGTGTTTCTTGCTTTGGTTACAAAAAGGAGTAAGGAATGTAGACTGTTTTACCTTCCTTACATATCAATTTACATGAGAACATATTCTCACTTTGCCCAGACGCCATTCTTGAGAAGTACCCAAGTTTTCACTCCACAGATATTACACAGAAACAAGCATTATAAACTTTTTTTTTTTCTCTCTCTCTCTCTTCCTCTCTCTCACAATATAAACATAGCGCAAGGGAGTAACATAGGCCATTAGAAACATCAACAACCACAAGTTTCAATCCCGTCTCTTGTGTAAAAAATGGCTTATAAGCAGCATTTCAAGGTCTGCTTCTGTTTCAAGAGAATGTACAGGTTCAGGGAGGCTGAACCTCCGGAAAGTATCAAGATCCTATTTCAAAAATATTCGGAAAATGACATCATGACCATTGATCACCTGCAAAGGTTCCTCATTGAGGTTCAAGGAGAACAAAATGCCAGCAAGGACAGTGCTCAGGCCATCTTCAACAGCAGCCACAAGCTACTCAAATTCTTGCCAAGGAAGGGTCTTACTCTGGATATTTTTATCCGATATCTTCTGAGTGATGATCAAAATGGCCCTCTCCGCCCTCTTGGGGTAATCTTCTATAGTTATATATTTTCATGTTTATAAGCAGTAGAAGATCTAAATTATTATATATCATTTTTATGTGTATGAATATTATTATATGAGTGATGCTAAAGACACAACAATTTTAATATTTTCTTTTTTACTTGTTAGGGTGATAAGTCATGAGTGACGTAATATCACTTTTATATATATATATATATATATATATAAACTTATCATTAATATTATTTTTATTGTCCATCAATTATAATAAGACAATTCAACTAGTAAAGTTTTTTTTTTTTAATTATTTTTACATATTAATTGATGTCTTAACATGATGATAGGAGTAATCATAAGAACTTACACCATTTGAAATCTTACCATATAAATAAAGAATATTGTGAAAAAGTTTGATATCACCAGCCTTATTAGTATCTAATTTTGCTATTCCTTGTCTGTTTCTGTCTTGACTTAATACTTGCCTATTAGGTAGGTTCTTATTTTTTGGTTAAATTTCATTAACTACTCCCGTTTGGGCAAATACCAAGCAAGTCCAAAATTTTTTAAAACTAACCAACTTAGTCCTGAGCAAAATTTGGTCTTAAATGGCTTTAAGAACGTTAACCATTCTTAACTCTCTCTCTCCTTTGTCGCTTCTTCTTGCCCCTCTCTCATTCTATCTCAGACCAAAAAACAAAACCCACCACAGCCCACAAATCTACTAGTTGAGACCACAACCACCACCTCACCACCATTGCAACAAAGCCAACCACCACAAACAACCACAAATTAGAACTCAAATCACCGCAAACCCACGCTCACAGCCACCCAAATCAAAACAATCCAAAAACCCACTGCCAAAGCAAACCACACTAAAACAATTTCAGCCACCCAACGATGCAGATTTGAAAGGACACCCACCAAATTCAAACACAAATAGCATCCAAGTAGAAGAGAGACCAGGTTTGAATTTATTCCCACAAACAATTGTTCACATAACCAGGAAATACACAACACACACCATTCATAAACTCACACCCAGAAACACCAGAAATTTCATCAAAACGCAACTCTTCTCAAACCTAAACCCATCATCAACGAGACCCCCAAACAGAAAACCACCACCACCACCATTTCAAAAAGAAAAAAGAAAACCAACCCATAGAGAAATACCAAATCAAACCCAGTAACCAAACACAACAAATACCCAAGCCAATTCTCAACCATAGAGTATAGAAACCAAGATTCAACGCAGATCGTGGTGGCAACTGGCAAGCAACTCTTGCCCAACAACCTCATTGAGACCATCGCCGATCACCGTTCCTCCCTCTGTAGCTTCTTCCAATGAGCAATTGCCAATTTTATCAAACACCTTCCGTGGCTCTGTGGACAACTTTGGCTCATCAAATGTGTGATCCAGTGGAATATATGAAGGGGCTTAGGGATGATATGTGTTATGGTGGGTTTTATTTTTTGGTCTAGATGATACTGTGTGTTGTGGTGGGTTTCAGTTTCATAGAAAGGGACGGCAATTGTGCTCAGGTAGGTACTAAATTAGTTAGTTTTAAAAAGTTTTGAACTTGCTTGCTATTTATCCAAACCTCCTCAGGGGTAGGGTAGTAGGGAATGCCTAGTTGCCTATTAGGTAGTTTATGAATCTTGTCTACATAATTGTGCAGTTAGCCCAGCAATTATTTGTACAATTGAATATAAAGTCTGCCATCTGTTACGCACACATTAATTTGATAGAAAGTGGTACGTGCGTGATATTTACAAAACAAATTTTAAGTATTAACTTGTTTTAATTTGAATTTATTATTGAAATTAATTTTTTGTCTATTAATAACAGCAAATAACAATCTGTCACCTAAGGTTTATTATGAATATGTTGTGAATATAACATTTTTTTTTATTTATTAGTTGTGAGAAATGTTATGTCTATAGCATTTTTCATAATAAATCCTTAGCAGTAAGTTCTTATTAGTTGTAATTTGAACACACCACTGAATTTACTTTTTTTTACTACTGGTAACAGCCTAACACTTATGATTTGTTATGAAAGTGCTATAAAAATATTGGGATTTCTCATTAGGTATTTCATGTTTGTAGGGAATTACTATGTTTATAGCTATAGGAAGTTGATAATTGAGTTGTATTTGGATTGTATTGTTAGTGTTAGTGGTGTTCTTGGTTTTAGAGCACAATTATTGTGACCATAAGTTTAGGAGAAGTGCTTCACTATTTCAGGTTTTTAACATTACTTTGTTGTATTTAAATAGCTGAAGTTATTTTTAATAAATCATCAGAGAGAATTTTAATCCAAGTTGGATCTAAATTGGTTTCTAGAATTTAGGATTTCCTCAATCAAATCCAAACTTATCTTTTGTTTAATTTGTTATTCTCACTATGGACCCAAGTGATTCATTAGAAGCAACCAAAATTCTTTTATTTTTTTATTTAAGTATTTCTTTTCTCCTCGCCAAAAATTGTGTATGCATCACTATCCAAAGTATTTTTTTTCTTGGTCAGATTCCTTTTTCTTTTTTGGTCGGAATCAGACTTTTTCTTTCTTTGTTGTCCCATGACCTGAGTCTTTTACGATTCATCTCTTTTTGGGTCATTACTTATAACATGGGCCATATTGTTACTGGCCTTATATTAAATTGGACCTGACTATATTTTTAGGGCCTATATTGGGCAATGTTCTTAAATGTTCGGTCCATCCCAAAAATAAAGTGATGTTACATGTCATTCAACGTGGGAAAAAAGAGAGACAAGAAAATGTCTAGTTGCTTGCAAGAGTTTTCAGGAAAAACCAAAACGACCGGGAGTAGCAAGAAAATGTCTAGTTGCTTGCAAGATAATGCGTATAAAATTTAGGCATAATTTTTTAGGTGTTTGTATCTTAGATTCCTTAATTAAATTCAAATATGTGGTTGCAATGACCAAAGTAATACAAACAATGTTCTCCTTCCCTAAACACAATTTAATTCAACCACGTGTTATATTGATAAATGTAACTAGATGGTTGAATTAGAGAACTTAAGTTAGAACAACTTCAAAGTTCATTTTTTTACCTTACCTAAGATGAGACTATTTTTATATCCAGGTGCACCACGACATGAATGCTCCACTGGCTCATTATTTCTTATACACAAGCCATAACACCTACTTAACTGGTAATCAAGTCAGTAGTGACAGTAGTATCTACCCTATCATAGACGCACTAAAAAGAGGTGCAAGAGTAATTGAACTGGATTTATGGCCAAACTCGAAGAAAGATGATGTTGAAGTTCGTCACGGAGGGTATGATGTTTTAATTTTTATTTGAAGTAGTGCCCAACTTTAACTTGGTGTTATCTAGAGTTGCTTTAATTTTACTAATTGCTTCGTTTTGTTGGTGATACTTGCCAAATTCTTTTCGCAATTTACAATTTGCAAACTTTTGTTTAGCTTCTGCATGGACTTTCTAAACCTCCTCTAGATAAAAGAGGGTAAATTTATAATTACGTCTATAGATGTTTGGACTTCATAAAATATCCTCTAATACCATTTGTTATGATCCAAGAAAAAAGTATACTGACATCTACCCTTATATCCAAAATGGCTAGTTATAATCGGAATTCTTTGTAATCACTTTATAAACCCAAAATTCACCTAGCAAACATATGTTCAAGATATCACGATGCAACTTTTCTTTTTCTTTTTCCTTTTTTTTTCCCTTTTTTTTTTTTTTTTTGGTAAAAAAAATTAAAGAATGCAAGGCAAGCAAGATCATCCATTCCTAGAAAGTTGTCTACCATTTGATAGCAAAGATCAAATACAAAAATAGTAGTAAGAAGCCTGAATGACATGATGTTTGAGAAAAATAAAACCATGCCTATAAGATCTTTTCCCTTGAGAAGTTTATCTTCAAATGCATCCAACTTATTCTTTTCACATGGTTCACACCTTAGATGAAAAAGGTACCCTTCTACTTCAATTAATCGATTTTCTTTAGAACTGTAGGACTCTGACTCGTCCTGTGGAACTCTTCAAATGTTTGCGTGCTATTAAGGAAAATGCATTTTCAGCCTCTGAATATCCTGTTGTGATTACTTTTGAAGACCACTTAAAACAATCTCTCCAAGCTAAAGTAGCCAAGGTGAGTAAAATAACTTTTCAATTCTTAAGGTTTAATTAAAGAAACTGTTTTTCATGACTGCTCATGTTTTTTTCTTGTAGATGGTCACTACAATATTTGGAGAATTGCTATATCGCAATGATGCAGAAAATTTAGAGGTGTTCCCTTCACCGGGATCTTTGAAGAGAAGAATTTTGATATCAACTAAGCCACCAAAGGAATACCTTGATGATGAGAGTTCAACGGAAAGAGAAGATTCACAAAAGCAGGGATCTTCTGATGAGGAACAAACTCAAAACACATACAAAAAGAAACTTGGAGCGACTGATAAGGTGCAAATGAAATGGAGTACGCTAAGTTAGCTTAGCTACCATATATGCAATTATTGCACAAATAATTAATTATTTAATTGCCCACCACCCACTTATTGTCAGCAGGTGCTGCTTGATGAGGATGAAGACCAAATTTTCCCTGAATACAGGAGTTTAATTGCCATTCATGCAGGAAAGCCCAAAGGTGGAATAGATGACAGTTTGATTAATACTAATACAGTTAGACGTCTCAGCTTGAGTGAGCAAGAGCTTGAAAATGCTGTAAAAACACATGGAGCTGCTATTATCAGGTGACTAAATATTTCTGTAACATACTCTCTCTCTCTCTCTCTCTCTCTCTGTATATATATGTGTGCGCGCGCGCAGAGACATGGGTACTTTTCTAGGTCATAAAACTACAAAGGTAAGATCTTTTCCTATTCAAAATCAAATCCCTCTAACTCCTTTTAATTTGTGGCATTTAGTTGATTTTATGTGGTTTACATGATTGTTTATATGGCTATTAGATTTTTTAACGCTTACATGTTTCACATTTGACCAAACATCGAAGGATTCATATTGGAAAGGATTGTTTCCAAAACCAAACTTGCTTTTTCATTTTTTTAGTGATAATGGCGATCTAGATTAATGGTGTTAAAGTTGTGGTTGAAAAAAAGAAATGAGAATTAAAGTGTGGTAGTAAGAATTTAACGTGATTTGGCTTGACAACCTATGTCCTCTGGAGACTGCAACATCTTTGCTATTGAAGAGTTCTATTACAATGAACTTAATGTTTATATGGTAGAGAACTCTAGTTTAACCCTAGACTAACGTTAAGGTTAGTTTACTTTGATCTATTAGAACATGGGCTCACAATAGGTTTGTGCCACTTGGGTAAATATATCTCGAACACCCTCTCTTAAACTTAATGCAAAACCTTGAGCTTATAAGGTTTTGAATGTATATTGTGACCAGTCTAGAAAAGTGCAAGACAGATGTCAATTGTAGTGAATGACCATAATTGATGATGATGGATGACACCAATTGCTAGAATATACGTCAACAAATGGAAACATCATGTGTAGACCACGGTGCCAAGTGGTTTGTAGGACGCATCTTCCCTCAGAAGACTCAAGAGTAATCACAATCACATGGTGATTCAAGATGTTGGCAGATATGAACAAATGTGGCCTAGAGATTTGACACATGGGCCTGCAAGATATTGACATGGTAGTTGATGTGGTATTTATACTTACGTGTTGATGACATGGTAGGTGACATGACACTAATATCTGGTTGATATGGTAAACTCCTATATCAACATGTGGCAGAGCCAAGTACACTATCATGATTGGTTGTGTATCTAGGGTTGATGTGGCAACACCTTGTGATGCCACGCTGTGACACCTTTTTTGTATTATTATTAATATTTTAAAAAAAAAAAAAAAAAAAAAAAACTACTTGGAGCATTGAGTTTGAGCATGAGTATAGATTCCTCCAAACCTTTACTAAGCCAGAAGCCCAAGTTGCACTAAGAGCCTAACAATTCAGTAAAATAACATGTTCTTCTTTATTAGAAGAATTAGGTTCGAATCTCCATTCCCTCATAGTAGTAACTATTGAATTGATTAAATAAGCCCAGGTTGGACTCACACGAGTCCTTGTTGTTGCATCAAATGGATGAGCATGATTGTGTCAATTGAAGTTTTGGTGGTTTGGTTTGGGTAAGATAATGAAAACTGGATCTAATTTGTTGGAGATAGGGTGCGGAGCCATGGAGGTGAGAGGGGGCAATTACCCGCCTTGAGCTTATAATAATGGTCTTTTATCATGGTTTAAAGTAGTTTGCACATTGCACTAACATAAAGCTTCAAAAAAAAAAAAAAAAACAACCATTGCCATTTTCATCTATTTACTTTATCACATATTCACTCTCCCCATGGTAAGAGCATTCACAATAAGAAAGTTAAAAAATATAGCTTTTAGCAACTCAAAATACTACTTCATCTATTTTAACACCCCACTTTATAATACACTCAACATCAAAAGTTTTATTTTTACATTCAACATATTAAAATAATATAAACAATACAACAAATAACAATTACAACAATCAACACATTAAAATACTATTTTTTTTAAAACCACACATTAAAAAATTAATTTTACTTTTTAAATTTTAAGCTACAATGAGCTGCTATCTATAACTCACTGTAGCTAATACTCAATTTTTTGTTTTTTTATTTATTTAAAATTTACCTCCTTTGCTGTACAATACATTTTGAGAGTATTGGTTGCTAAATTGACTCTTATTGGGGATGCTCTGTCAAGGACTCAAGAATTAAGATTGGATAGTAGGTCCCACGATTTTTAAAAATAAAAATAACCTTTTATGCCTTTATACTTGTTAGTAGAAGTATACCACTAAAAGAGTACATAATATTTTTCATAATAAATTTCACGACTTTTAAGTTGTCAAGTTTTTATTCATTTTTATTTAGGCTTACCATTGACAATATTTTACTGTCTACTATTTACAATTAAAAGAAACCTTAGACTTATTGCTAAAAGAAACCTTAGGGCATCTACTAATCTTTCTCTTCCATCTCTTCACATTTTCATAGTTTCAAACTTTGAATTTTTGCTATAATCCAAAATTTTAACTACTTAGATTAATAGAGGAAGAAAAGTTGAGATACGTATACAACTTTGAAGGTATATTGCCCTTAACACTTTCGTATTTATTTATTTATTTGAAGAAATCATCAAACTACATGATTAAACTTTATACATTCAACTCAAGTTAATTTCTCAATTTAATTATCATTAACTATATACGTCGAGGGTACTTGAGTAAATTAAAACTAGGTATAAAAAAATAAATTAGAGTTTACATTAATATTAGATTGTGAGTGACAATTACATTAGCATATAATTGCTTATTTATTTTGTTATTAATATTGAATTGCTATTTTTTGGATTAATTTTACTTTCAATCTCTTGTCTTTTAATCTTTCTCCCCTTAAATTGAAATCCTAACTCTGCCATATGCGTATAGATTTCTGGCACTTTGACACTTATGTGAGCACCATCGTTTAATGACCATGAGTCTATTCTATTGTGATGAAGGAGGTTCCATTCTTTAGACCAAAACAAGGGGAGACATAGAGCAGGAGAGAGATAGAGCATACCAAATATGAGGACAAAATTTTTAAAATAATATTAAATTGATTATTATTATTTAAATTGGCACCAGTTTGAAACTTTGAAGTTATTTGGAAATCCAACCTTCTTCTTTTTCTAAAATCATGACATCTTAAGTAATTGTATTTTGTAAAACAGATTTTTTTTTTTTTAATCCTAAATCTCCAAATAAATTCAAAATATTTTAATTTAAATAATAATTATTAAAATAATATTATTTTCAAATTAACCTCAAATACTAGGAAAGTAATTGATTAATAACTTGTGAACTTTCCATTTTAGAGAATTAAACGGCCACATGGAAGGACCATGAAAGTTTTCTGATTGCGTAGAGATTTTTCTTGATGATTTGATTAGTGAATTGAACTCTCTTGGCTGGTAGATGAGTTTTAATTTTCTAAGAAAGAATTAAAGGTTTAGATCTATTGGTTTTAATACCATGCTAAAGTTATTGAGTGATTGAAAGAAAAGAGAAAAGTGAAATAAACAAAATAAAGAATTTATCGTGGTTTGGCCTGACCATCTACATCTACTGCAGAGAGTCCATAAATGCTATATCTTTACTATTGAAATGCTCTTTTACAATGAATTAATGTATGTTAGTTTTTTTTTTTTTTTTTTTTTTTTTTGCTCTATTAGTAGATGTGCTTTGAGTCTCCTGGATCTTAATATCTTTAACAAATGGAAATTAAGTACAATACAGTCTAGGGCACTCACTACTAACGCCTAAGAATCTTTCTAACTCATGGTTGTGTGCATAAGGATCCTTGACCTAGGGCCGGCCCTAGGCTTAGGCCACTTAGGCCATGGCCTAGGGACCCTTACAAGAGAAAGGACCCCAAATGTTGGGGCAATAAGTGATTTTTTTTTTCTTAATTTTTTTTTAAAAAAAAAAATGCATGAGTAGTGCATTTTTTGCTTCATTTTTAAAAAGACACAAAAATTTAAGTATTACTAGAAATACTATGAATTTTAGTATAATGGTCTTATAAATTGTTTTGTCACCAATGACAAAAAGTAATCATCATTTTCACTCAAGTGAATTAATTAATCATATTAAAAGTGATACAAACACATAGGTATAACTCACCCTTTAAAATTGGCTTGCAAGGAGAGGGTGTCCAAAAGCTTATATACACATTGTTAAGCTTACACTTAATCCATGTGGGACACTAGCATCGTAACAAAAAGTAAGAACAATCAATTATAATTTTTTTTTTTAAATTATAATAGACAACCTTAACTAAATTGATGGTAATAAATTAAATATTATTAATGTGATATTTATTTATTAAAAATGCCTAATAGCCTTGGGCCTCAAATTGTATTAACCTGGCCTGCTATGACCTAGGGGTAGAATACTACTATTTTATACCATCTTAATGATATGATGATGATCCATTATAAAATCTTGTGATTTTCTTCTCTAGGTTTACCCAAAGAAACTTGCTCAGGGTGTACCCTAAAGGTATGCGCTTGGACTCATCTAATTATGATCCTATGCTCGGATGGACGCATGGAGCTCAAATGGTTGCACTTAATATGCAGGTTAGACTTCTTCTTAAGACATAGTATCCATTTACATTTACTATAGAAGTTGTATATATAATCAATCATACACCTACAGCCATATATGGTTTCATACTTTCCAAGATAGATCATGGTACACCTCGCTTCAAAAAATTAGCTTGATGTATATAGAGTGTTGCATTTAGTTTTATGAAATTGAAACTGGATTGTGTCGGGCATTTTTCTAGACCTCTTCTCTAGGCCCTTATGACATTCAATAAAGGACCCACCATTCTCTACATCCAAATCACCTTAGCTTGAAGATATGATTTGATGATTGGTCAGGGCATGAAACTAAGTAATTTAGTTCTAGGAGGACATTTATAGGGAGAATTTTACAGTTCTCTTATGTCCCAGGAGATCATGAACAGCTGATCAGCATGCCACAGGTGTCTGCATTAGCCAGTCTAAATGCCACAAGTCCAGAACTAACTTAGTATTACTACTCCATGATATGGAAATTGCTCATAAGACCATATTGGTACAGTCAACTTTTTTAACAATATAGTAATGTGAATTTGTGCCTTTGAGCTGCAAAGAGGTTTTTGAACTTCCCAGAAGAAATGATAACATAAAACAATTTGGCAGGACAAGTTTTACACTATTCTGCTATAATCAATTATTAACTGATTACAGATCAATTGCTCATTTCATATTGTTAAAATTCAATTAATTTTCCATTCTTCATTTCTTTAAGCCTAGATATGTCCCATACTTACAAGTAGAAATGCTTGCCTGCGCTCTTTTACCAACTTTTTCTCGACAGCGACATGCGAAGTTCCTTTGGATTATGAAAGGCATGTTCAGAGCCAATGGTGGTTGCGGTTATGTGAAAAAGCCTGACTTTTTGTTGCGTGGAGGAGATCCAAATAATAGGGTTTTTGATCCTAGTGCACCGCCACCAGTTCAAAAATTTCTGAGGGTGTGTTGTTTAGGCAGTACTTTTACTGTATTTGGTGTGTCCTTCCTTTTCTTTAATAGCTTTGCTCATCTAAATTATCTTCATGGTAACAACCAGGTAACTGTCTACATGGGAGAAGGGTGGATTAGAGAATTCCGCCACACACACTTTGATCGATTTTCGCCACCTGACTTCTTTGTTAAAGTAACTACCTGTTTGCCATTCAGTTTATGAATCAACTTATTTAGCTTATGAATAACTTGTTAAGGACTAACTATTTATGCTAATCATAATCTGCTATTTCATATGTAAAGAATATAAAATTGAAATTTGTTGTGTCAGTAGTATTATTCTTAGCACAATCATAAAAGAATAATAATAATATATCTACTAGTAGAAAATCCGAGATCCACTGATGTCTACTAAAAGAATTTAGTGCCAATAAAAATCTTCTTATGTTAATCTTAGTGTTCATCATTACCTGACTGTCTTGGTGATCTTGGAACATGAAAATGAAATAAATGTATTGACTAACTAATTTGCTCACAGGTTGCAATTGCTGGAGTCCCAGCAGATGAAGCCAGGGAAGAAACGAGAGCAATTGAGGATGAATGGCTACCAGTATGGGATCAGAGCTTTGAGTTCCCACTGAGGGTTCCTGAATTAGCTGTTCTCCGGATTGAAGCTCTGGAGTATGACACAACAGGGGTACCTGACTTTGGGGGCCAAACATGTCTACCCATATCAGAGTTGAGAAACGGTATCCGAGTAGTTCCATTAAATGATAAGAAGGGAAACCAATACAAACATGTAAGACTTCTCATGCGATTTGAAATGAGATCTGCCTAAACTGATGTTTATGTTATATATTACAAACTAAAGTTGCAGCAGAAGAACATTGTAGCCCAATATTAGCTGAACATTCTTACAAAAATAGATTTTCATGCGAGTATTCAAACAGATTTTTATGAAAACCACTGATGCATGTTCAAAACCGTTGGGTGTATATACACGTATAAGTGAATTAACTACCGAAATTCTACATTGAATAATAATGATAAAAGTGAGTAATTAAGAGCACTCATAATACTTGTATATATAAAAAGTATCACATTTTAACTAATCAAGCTCAAAATTCATCCATATTGTCCATGCAAAATTGTGTAAAAATACATCGTTATTATAGTAACTGTATAAATTTACACTAGCGCTATAATTTTGCATTTAGTGTTTTTTTTTTTTTTTTACGTGTTCCAAAAATGAAGAAATGACGTGAAATATGGTTATTAGGGCCAGCTCAATACAATTGGGGCCTAAGGCGATATTTTTAAGTGAGGCCTTTGTATTTAAATATCAATTAAAAAAATTTATTGAATACAAACTAAACTAATTAAGGTTAATTTGATGAATCAAAAAATAATTTTATGAATTAATACTAACCAAACAAAAGTTAATTTTATATAGAGAATAAAAATATCATGATCCAAGAATAAATTAAAAAAAAAAAACTATTATTATGTTAAAAAAAAAAAAGGCGAAAAACTCATTTTCGTCTCTTTATTTTCACGCGATTTCCACTTTGGTCCCTATCTTTTTTTTTTTCCATTGCTTTTAGTCCCTATTTAGAAAAACGCCTCTCATTTTAGTTCTTTCCGTCAGTGCCCTAACGGCAAAATCCTACGTGGTAGACGGAACTATTAAAATAATTAAAAAAAAATTTATTTTGACATTAAAAAATGCCACGTTACCATTTAAATTAAAAAATTAATTTATTAATTTTAACTAAATAAAAAAATTAAAAACAGAAATAAAAACCAAAAATCATATTAATTAAGATCTAAGTGTGTTTGAACAAAAACAACAAGAAGACAAATCCAGATCTAAGAACACAAATTTAAAATTCAAAAATCAAAACCCAAAAAAACACAAAAACACAAACACAAACTGATTTCCAGCAAGAACAAAAACACAAACACAAACCCAGCAACAGATCTTCCTCACCCTTTCTTGTCAACCAAACACAAAAGCAACAAACACAAACCCAGTTAGAAGCAAACAATTAAAAGCAGTCTCTGACTCTCTCTCTCTCTCACTGGCCACTGCTCTCCCTCTCTCACACTCTCTGCTATCTCTCTCTCTTTCTCTCACGGCTTGAACCTCCATGGACAAACTCAAGTTGTGCTACTCCTTCCTCAAACCACCGTTCACCATCTCTGGAGTTTACCGTTGTGCATCACTGGCTTTATCTCTCTCTCCTCTTTTTTTTTCATCGTGAGGCATCCAAGGCCAAAACCATAGTCTTAGTCCATCGCCATTCAAATCTTGGTTTCTCCACTGTTGATTTCGAGTTTGAGAAAGAAATTGAGATTTGTTATGGGTTTGTTTTATGATGGGTTTGCTGTGAAATTTCTTTGTATTTTTGGGTCTTGACTTTGTGGGTTTGACCGGTGATTGGTGAGTTCGGTGGTGCAAGTGGGTTTGGTCGATGATTAGTTGGTTCAGTGGTGTGAGTGGGTTTCGCCAGTGGGGTTGGTGGTGCAAATGGGTTTGGTGGTTGAAGGGTTAGGCTTTGGCGGTGCCAATAGGTTTCGCCTATGATTGGTGGTGATATTTGGTGGTGGTCGGTGGGGTTGGTTGTTTGCTACTAACTGGGTTTGTGTTTGTTGCTTTTGTGTTTAGTTGACAAGGAAGATCTATTGTTGTGTTTGTGTTTTTGTTTTTGTTCTTGCTGGAAATTAGTTTGTGTTTGTGTTTTTGTGTTTTTCTGGGTTTTGATTTTTGAATTTTAATTTTGTGTTTTTAGATCTGGGTTTATATTCTTATTGTTCTTATTTAAAACACCCTTAAATCTTAATTAATATGATTTTTGGTTTTTATTTTTGTTTTTCCTTTTTTTATTTAGTTAAAATTAATAAATTAATTTTTTTAATTTAAATGCTGACGTTGCATTTTTTAATGTCAAAATAAAAATTTTTATTATTATTTTAATAGTTTCGTTTGCCACATAGGATTTTGCCGTTAGGGCACTGTCGAAAAGGACTAAAATGAAAGGCGTTTTTCTAAATAGGGACTAAAAGCGGTAAAAAAAAAAGATAGGGACCAAAGTGGGAATCACGTGAAAATGTAGGGACGAAAATGAGTTTTTCGCCAAAAAAAAAGTCTTTAGATAAAACAATGCATCCTAATTGTGGGGATAAGAACCCAAATTTATATATTGGGCCTTGGGCCTTATCTGAGAACGTGGATATCTCCGAGGATGAATAAATAATTGGAAGAGACCCCAAAGTTGAGAATCACGTAAGGAAAGAATAGACGAATATAGTCCGAGGAGTATCTCCTTCTCGGATATGATAAATATTGGTCAAGCATGCATTTGGCCAATTTAGGTGATCTTCCAGGGAGTTCCATCGATCAGGATGAAACTAATGCACGTACAAAGGTGATAAAAACACAGAAATATCTAAAAGAAAAGCTGTTACCACCGCATTAAATGCATTGCAGCAATTTTTCTGGTCGTATTTATGTGGAGAAGACCCCTGAACAATACAATCTCAACTACCACCCTTCACAGAGAACCAAATGAGATGTCTAATGGGACATATACTCAAATGAAGGCTTAGATGATTAATAAGTGTACGATCAGGATAGTCGGAAAGGAACTATATAATGTAAAAAACCTCCCATAAAAGGGGATCAGAAAAAATTGGGAGAAGGAAGAGAAAAAGAATTATTGTAACATTAAGAACTGTGTTAGCTTTCAGAACTATTGGTTCAATTCATAATTCATCTCCTCGGACAATCATTTCATCGAGTTTTAAGTGTGTTTTCATGCTTGTTCGTCTTTTAAATCCTTACTAGCCGTTGTCCAATTCGCAAAAAACCCAGCTCTTTGTATGGGCCTTTTTTGTGTTGTGCGTTGGGTTGGGCTACCTCTTGCAGTAATGGGCCCGGATCTTTCTGAGTAGGGGAGTCAAGACCAGTCCAACTGTAACTCAACTTGGGCCAGCTTGTGCACAAACTCTGCCTCATCTGCCAATAGTATGCTTATTGCAGACGGAGCTGTTTCAGATGACTTACGGCAAGCAGAACTGTTTCAGACGAGTTACGGCAGACAGAACTGTTTCAGACGAGTTACGGCAGTCAAATATAATAATGACAACAAAACAGAGTACTCTGATTATTTAATAGAAAATGACCAAGTAATCCCTACTTATAAGACATATTTACAGCCATAGCAATGTCTTAAAAAAAGTAAATGAAAAGATGATAATACAAATTAATCAAGAATAAGCATAAAATCAAGTTAGGTTCGATCTGCAGAAGCAAAACCGAAGAGAGAAGAACGTCTCCTCTCAATGCAAATAATCTCCCAGGAAAGATCCTGCCGTGGGGATTAATGGCTTTGAGGGAACCGAACCTGAATGGTTAATGCCCAGAAAAAAAAAAAAGAATCCTTCTTATGTTTTTTGGAAGAGAGCAGGATTTTTGAGGAGGAGAGAGGGAAATCGGTCTACTGGTGCATGCCCACCATACCAACTCTCTTTGTTTTCTGTCTTCTCTCTTATATTTTTCTTTTTTACTTTCTTTCTATTCTTCGTGTTTTTTGATGAGTTTCCCCTCCCCTCTTCTAGGCACGGCAAGGGTCTTCTTATAGTGCCTACCGTGGCCAGGTTTTACTATTTTGCCCCTTAACCACCTTTGTCTGGTTTGAATGTACTTACCGACCACCACTGGTTAGTCTGTGTGCCACTCTCCACTCCCAGACAAAGGAAGGCTATTTCATTGATTAGTCTGCCGTGGCACTCTTTTCTGCCACGGTGTGAATGCTCTCTTTCTCTATCTCTCAGGGCATGCACCTAACGGTTCCCCCTTTAACCTTGCTTCTTTTGGGTGGTCTGTCATCCCAGCAGGACGTACCCCCCAAAAGAGTTTAGGCAGGAGCTGCATAATAGGTTTTTTCCCCTCTCCCCACCACCAAACCATACCCCATTACCTCTAACCCATGACCCCACCACGTCCCATATTGGTTGGGTACAGGCTGGTGGTGCCTGGGCCTTGCGCATGCTTCCCTTCCATGTATGTCCAAAATCTGCCTGCTGCTCATGCGTTTGCCGCGGTCTGGAGGCTTGCTTGCACAGTCTGCCGCCCCTCTTCGACCTTTTATGTAGATTGTTTCATAATTCCCTACTCCCCTTGGGGGCTGGGCTTTATTTAATACTAGGTTTTATATTTCTTTTAGCCCGTTTCTTGATTACCATCATGTCCTGCCATACTACTTTGTCATTACTGCTGTAATGACTTGATCCTGCTGGCCCTCTTTCAGACCTGCCGGTTATTCCTTTCCCCATGGCTCTGCATGGCCATGGGCTTTCTTGCTTATGGGCTCTTGTGTCCCTTTTGTTTTCCCTTGGGCATCCTCGACCCATTTACTTGTCTTGGGCTTCCTTGGCCCTTTTCCTAACTTTGTGTTCCCATAGGCTTTTACTAACTTCATTGGGCTTCTCCGGCCCAATTATCTTATACTCATCCTTGGGGTTCATGGGCCTGTCAACAATCCCCTACTCTCTTTGTTTACATTGCCTTGAGCCTACCGCGGCTCATTCTTACTTTTTCACATCATACACTGCCCATGGGTTTTGCTATTCTCTCTTTCCGGGCCTTTTGAGCCCATATGCTTACTCAATGCTCATTTATTTATCTTATGGATCTGTGACCCATTATTCTTACCGCTTGGGTTTAATGGTTTTATTCTATACTTGCCACTTCTATTTTGCTGCCTGCGTTGCTGGGTTGGGCCTCCTTCCTTCTATTCGTGTTTTACAAAAAATGACCCTCAACACTCTTTCACCCACTCTCTACAAATTTATTGTCTTGGGCTCATTAGGCCTATATCCCACATCCTTAAGGTTTGGGCTACAAATTGTGACCCTACACTAATAAATTTTGATTTTGGTGTTAAGAAAAAAATAGAGATTATCTGGCATGTAACCATGCAAAATATTAGATGGGTAATGTTGACCATCTATTGTATATACAAAAAAATAAAACATCAACCCCCAAAAAAATTATGATTTTCAATTGAGTTGAGTTTTTGTTACTATAATATTTTGGAGACATTTTTGGAGGTGAGAAAAATGGTACACAGCCTTTTATTTTATTTTTTTTATTATATATAAAGCACTTATTATCCTACAATCTTGAAAAATGCTAAAATTACTATAAAGTTTACTACATAAAATACACAAATTGATGTGACAATAAATATGATTTGATATGGCAATGGATGAGATTGGTAGCTTCAACCATTTAATAAATGTATGTTTTATTTTTTTAATGACACAAAAATTTGTAATATTTGTATCATCATTCTACAATTTTGGGCCTTTTTTATGATAAAATGGGGCATTTTCTTGAAGGGTAAAATCTTTTAAAAATTGGGGACCTTAGGCCTAGGCCTTGAGCCACCCCTGATAATTATTGTGTGAACAAAAAGAAACAATGAAAAATATCAAGAAAAATTAATATTTATTGAAATATAGTATAAAATAAATAATCTAATGTGAGGTGTTTTGAAAAATGAATATATAAAATAGAAAAAATTAGATTCTTATACTAAAATAGACATAAATTTTTGCATAAGCTAAAAAGCTTAAGTTTTTTTTTTTTTTTTCTTTATTAGACATAGGCCTAAACTTCTGGTTTAAGTAGAGTTTTTATAATTGGAGTTTCCCTAATGTGTAATCTTACTGACAAAAACCATAATCTATGCTTTCATTTTCACTATTAATCATTCTATATCATCAAAGAAATCATATTTGTAAGAAAATTAAATGCAAAGAAATATAACATTATATATATATACACATACACATGGGGCAAAAACTTAGATTCATACTTTAAAGATTGTTCTTTAAGTACCCCCTTCTAAATTACAGTCTCTATTTAGTTTAATAACTCAACTAACGTTTGCATAGAAATCATGTGACTTTAAATTAGGATTTTATTTTTAAAAAAATTAAGCGCTTGTATTATGTTTTTTTTTTATTTTTTATGAACAAGCGCTTGTATTATGTTTGTGACCAAGTGTGTACAATTTACATTTCCGAAGAAAAAGAGGCATAATAATAATAATTATTATTATTAATTGAAACATCCACGAATCTACGCAAACCTAGGTCAGATCTTGATCCACTTAAAAAAATTAAAAAATAAAAAACCGTAGAACAAATTGATTTTCTTGGGCACAAAATAATGTAGCATATGTTCTTTCATTGAAAATCTGCAATTTGATTTGGATGAACGTGATTTAGATCCCACAACATGGCAATAATAAATTTGCTTCGAATCTCTGATAAATCTTCATGGTCCCATTTCTTCCAGGCCAACAAACAGGAGAAAAAGATCAGCTGTTTTTTTTAATAAAAATTAAAAAGAAGACTAGCTTTTAACACCAAAACAGGACAATATGCACAATGAATAATGAAATCTTCTCTATTTCAAATAGATGAACACTGAGCTCCAAAATTTATTAAAACTCTTTTTTCTTTTTTCTTTTTTTAGTAAAAATTCTTTAGAACTTATTATCTAGGATGCACGAACACTTCATTTGAGATGTCGTAGTCGTGTCGAACCCATGTCGTAATCGTGTCCAATCTGCTATATCATGTTATAATTTTTCAATAATTGCACATATCATCGTATCGTACCCATACCTATACTTGTGTTTGTGTCTGTGCATCCTAACTTACTATTGCAATTTTGTATAATCTTACAAAATAATAGAATAGGACATCGTTGATGTGATTACAACAAAAATGAAAATTTTTGTATGGAAAACAACTACCCTAATATAATAAGAACAAATGGAAAAAGAATCATTCTGAATGAGTGGACAATGTAGCAGGAGAGAGGCTACCAGGGTTGTCCTCACAAAGAGCCAGGGCCCTCTCCAAATTGCCAACAATGTCACCCATGTTAGGCCTCTCCTTCCCCTCCAAATGCACACAATGCATAGCAGTGTAAGCCACTAACCGAACTGCCTCAGCCTCAGTCACCTCCGGCAGCCCAACCCTCTTATCCAAAACCTTCAGTAGCTGCCCCGCCAATATTAGCGGCCCTGCATACTCCACCACGCCCATAGGTCCTGTCCCATCCTCTTTATTCTTGAACACAGCTCTTTTACCTGTCAAAAGCTCTAACAAGACCACCCCTAAGCCATAAACATCACTCTTTGCTGTCAAAACGTTTAATACATAGTACTCAGGATCTATGTATCCAACTGTCCCAACCGCCTGGGTTGACATGGACTCATGTTCAGATTCTGGCCTTATTAGTGACAATCCAAAGTCTGACACTCTTGCAGTCCAATTTGCATCTAAGAGTATATTTGAGGACTTGATGTCTCTATGAATTATGGGTGGCACCGCGTAGTTGTGCAGATATTCAATTCCCCTAGCTGCGTCTAATGCAATTTTGATCCTCATTTTCCAAGAATTCCAAATGCTGCTACTTCTATTAATGTTGTCCTTGTTATGCAAATGATCATGGAGTGAACCATTGCTCATGTACTCATAAACCAAAAGCCTCTCATCCTTTTCTTCGCAGAATCCAATTAACCCCACTAAGTGCTTATGGTTAAGCCGAGATAACAATGCCAATTCAGCATCAAATGCACTTTCTTTTTCCTGGAATTTCTTTGTTTTGATAGAAGTTTCTCCCCTTTTAATCGCAACTTCACGGCCATCTGCAAGCTTGCCTTTGTAAACAATACCAAAGCTCCCTGCACCAATCTTGTTTTCCAATGAGAAGTTGTCGGTGGCAGTGGAAAGCTCTGAGAAAGAAAATATCTGAGTCTTGCCCGCATGCTTATATGATGTTGATGACCCACTTCTCTGTCTCAATATCCTGGGGCTTTGACTCTTGCTGGAATCTGATCTTGAAGTTGGGACGTTAGAACCAATTTGAGGCATAGCAGCAGTATCTACATTGGCCTCAGTAGTTGTGGGTTGCACAGAATCATGAGTATTCTTGCACAAGAAAGAGCATAGTCCAGCCCATAAGCAAAAGACAACTGTGCAAATGCCCCCAAAAGCCCCCACTGATCCAACAATCACAAACGCCAATAGAACCTTGCTCCTGGCTATGGTTGATGGAGGAACTGACTGTGATGATGATGTTATAGGTGGCAATGGCACTGCAACTGGAAGTTGAATCTGCAGGCAAGACTTGCATATATTCCCAGACCCCTCACAGAGAGCCTCAGAATTTGGATAGGTACCACACGTGTTACACGAAGCTTGAATGCATGGTCCAGGAATTATCATTCCTAATGGAAGCTCACTTGGCATATTAGACCAACCAGGTCCCCAACAAATCATCGATAAATTACTCGATGTTAACCCGCACGCAAAATCCAAACCTGCAACAATGGACTCAAAGGAAATGTTTTCAATCACATTGCTATCAAATTCAAATCTGTTTTTTCCTCCCCAACATGCCACTAATCCATTTCTTACCTTAATAGCACAAGTAAAATTTTCTCCCAATGCCAAACCAGAAAACTCATAAGCGGAACTAAATGGAACATCCAGTTGACCAGAACCATTGTTCCCTTTGCAAACCAAAATCCCAGTCATTGTCAAACCACAAGCGTGAGACTTTCCAGCAACTAAGGTTGACATTGACACATTCCCAAACTGTCTCTGAATCTTGGCCCCAATATTACCATTACCCCAACATAAAACCGTGCTATTGTTCTTCAAAATCCCACATGAAAACCTACTTCCAGATGTGATTGCACGAAACCTTAATGCTTCTCCAGGTGATGGAAATTTAGAACCACTATTCCCTCTCCAACAATTGATCATACCAGATTTGACCTCTCTAGCACAAACTTGAGCGTCACCAACAGCTAGATCAGTCATTTTAATCGTCTCATTGTGATATATACGTTTTGGATTAAAGCTTGAGTTAGATGAGCTAGTGTCCCAGCATATGAGGCTAGAGCCGCCAGACCTGAGGCCGCAGAAGAAGCTGCGACCACCTGAGATGGCTTCAAAGGAGATGTTTGGTTGGATTGAAATGATTTGGCCGTTTTGGTAGCATTGGATTCTCTGAATAGGCTCAGCAGCAATGATACCACAGACAGTAGCAGTGCCATAAGTGATGGTCGTGGTGGAGGCTGAGCCGAGGCTGTAAACAACAGTTTGTAGCAAAAAAGATATCAATGTGATAAGTGTGACGGTGATAGCGAGTGAAAAGGGTGAGATTGTCATTTGAAAGAATGTGACACTAGCAGTTTTTTCTTCTTCATTGAGAGAAGAGACAGAGACAGAGTTGAGGAAGAAGAAGGAAAAATAAAAAAGAATGGGAATGACAAAGACTCTAAGCAAGTAAAATAAATGACTATGATGACTAGGAAGAAAATAGCTGTGTGATCCCGTGAATTTGGTGATGACATTATTTTTTTTTAGGGCTTAACAAGTGGTGGTTTTAAAGTTTTATGTATTTCTAGAACTTATATAAGTAACCCTGTAGTGATAGCCAGCAAATATTCAGTAGGTAATCACTAATTGTCAATGCAGTCACAGGGTTTATGAAATTGCTGCATGAAAAACACGGCGAACCTCATTGTCATTGGAAACCAATCTAGTTTGTATTCGATAAGTAATTGGGTTGAAAATTTGAAAGTTTTTAAGGATAGGCAATGCATTGCAGCAAAAGCTCAAACTTGGACTCCTTTGAACTATTAGGATAAAAGCTGCCCGGAACAGCTTTCATTTGGCCCCACTTTTTAATTTAAACTTTAAAAATAGCAACTATTTACAATGGAATGGACTTTTTAATGTTAAAAACTGAGTTATCTTTCCCTATTAAATAGATGTTGCTTTTTAATGTTGAAACTTGAAACATCATCCTTTTTTTTTGGTTAACAAATTTATGGAGAGACTGTGCATTCACGGGGGAAATGTCTATTAAACCTAATCATTAGGTTAGAAGTTGACGTTGTGTAGGTATTTTCATGATATTTCTTAGATAATAGGATAGGACTTAGGACTCACTACATTTTTACATCAACTTTATTATTTGGGTTCTAGCGTTGACTCATTAATTACAAATAAAAATTATCATTAGTTTATATATATATATATATATATATATATATATATATATAAAGGAAATGATCATTAGTTTTAAACGTGTGTGGACCACTGAACTTGAACTCTACCTGAAAATTTTCAAACATAATAATTGGAAAGACTTTAACTGGTGTGTTAGAAAACCATTCATATACAGCAATAGTAAAATACAGAGACCATAAGTTTTATGACTGAATGACACAAAGAAAATTGACAATGTTGCTTGTCATCACCTCGTGACACTCCTCGACAAGGAAATCATTGACTTGCCGAGTAATGTTTTCAATAGTTCCTCGACAAATTTGGTACGAATTTTGAGATTCTGTAAAAGATATTGTGAGCACAAAAGTTTCATGTTAGCTAAACAACTATTGAAATTGATTCACAATAAGCTTGATTCAAACACAAAATCTTCTCTACTTTGATGGGAAGAAAGATTGAATTACCTTTACAATGGAAGTACGATAAATCTTTTGACTATAAGCTTGTTCGAGACTCTTTGTTCTTCATATTCAAAGCTTTCTGGGTAGAAATTCTCCGAGATCTTAGAGGCTTGAATCCATAGAGTTTTAATGACTTGGAGATTTTTGAAATTTCTGGAAACTTTTTGAACTTGATTACATTACAACTTCGTGGTTTTGAAGAATGATTTGAATAAATACATCTTTGAATAATTTTGAGGTAGAAATTTTACAGCATTTCCATGCTCCAAAGATTCGTTATCAATGAGCTAGGTGATATCTCTATTTACAGTAATCTTCTCAAGATGACCTTAAATTAATCTTTTTGAAAATGTATCCATGGATAATTATCTCTAGTTTTATTTATTTTATTAAGAATAATATCAACTAATCTCATTGGAAGATTTATCTCTGTCTTGTGTGTCCAAATGATACATGACAATTTTTAATTTGTCAATGTGATGTCAACTTGGATGACACATGGTCGTATGATACTAGTTGATTTGTTTTATTTAATTAATTTAGTGGTATATAAATTTAGGATTTGTTACTAAATTTTTACGTGGCTTTTTTTTTCACTTCCAACAAATACATTTTTGTTTAAATCACGGTGTGAAGAGAAAATTTGACATTAGGCACTAAATTAGGACCTCAATGTTTTTAAAGTTGCTAGGCTTTTACAACAGACAGCTATGAGATGTGAAGGATAAAGCAGACATAAACATGGGAATAATGATGTTTGAGAAGACTGTCAAAAGTATCAAATCTTCCCTTCCCCACTGTCAAAAGTAACTGTCATCCAGGCAAATAATGATGTTTGAGAAGACTCAAGGTTGCAACGTGAAAGTAGAGACTTTTTAAGCATGCACTTCAGCAGTTCAGCTACACAATTCCACAAACTTATACTCTCTCTCAACACTCGTGGTCCTTTTGGAGTGAGCAGAGTACAGTTGCTAAAAATTAGTCTATAATTCGGTCAACTCTACTCTGCCCCCTTTGCTCTCCCCCTCCCTCCCCCCTCATTCCAACCAGGTCATCAAGCAACACTTGCTCATTTAAACTCTATCAAAGACCTACCAAAATACCCAATCAATCTCTCAACCAATTTCACCTATTTTAGTGCCCGTTTGTTTGCACTTTCAGATGGCAAAAAGTATTTTTACTTCAAAGTTTAAAATGATAGGTGTTTGGTTGGTATTAAAAAGCTGCTTTAGCAAGAAAGTTGTTTTTTCAAAAAGTGCAAGAACCCCAAAAAGCCAAAAGACCTTCGGTCAGCTTTTGCAAAAAAATCACTTCAACTTTCAGGAATTGTTGGTTCAATTACCAAATTACCCACTTGTTTTATTAAAAACCCAACTTTACCCTTTGAAATCTCTTCAAACCATCATGCCAGAACAGATAACACTATATTCAATAAAACAAAAATATTATTATAATAGTGATATTGATATTATGAAAAATAGATAACATTATTAAAGTAAGACAGATAACATACTTGGTTCAAAAATTTTAGACTAACAAATAATTGATGCTTAAAAAAACCAACATTATTAAAATAATACCAATAATAGTAATAGTAATAACAAATAATTATGACAATAATATATTTATTATTATTATTATTATTATTAAGTAATTTTTTTTAGTAAGTATTATTAAGTAGTTGATTTAAAAATGAAATAAACTCTCTTATATATACATTGTTCTTTTTGGTAATTTATCACTCGAATCACCACTTTTATAAGTACTAGCCAAACACTTAACTCTTTCAAAAAACACTTTTTAACAGTTTTTACCAAATACTCAACTTTTTTAAAAAGTCCAGTTTCATACTGCACTTTTATTCCTCTCTTTACAAATTGACCTCCATGTGCTCGACCCACACCAACAGATTCGAATGAACCCATTATTATTGTTTGATGGAATCTCAAACATTAACAACAAAATGCATAAAATTGAACCCCATAATTAAAGCAGAAATCCATGACAGCCATATGGAGTTAACAAAAATTATAAATCACAGAAGAGCTGTGTGAGACGTTGGGTCTGATGTAGGGATTGGGTGAGAAGAGAGGTATTTAAGAGAGAGGAGCTGGACGAGGATTGTAGTGAAAGTAGTTAGAGATAGTGTGACTGTATAAACTATAAAGCATTATAGTTTGACTCAAACAGTATTATTCATGAATTTCTAAAATCACCTCTAGTTTAAGCCAATTAAAAATTGCCCATATTTAAAGTACGGTAAATAGGAGAAAAAGGATGGAGGACAGAATTAGAAAATACTGCAAGTGTTTATCTAATTACAAGCAGTAGTTCTCACCATCCGCAGTACATTAGAATGTCTTATGGACATAATCAACTCCATTTCTACATGAAAATAAAGCATCAAATCTTTTTAGTAAACAAAATACCCAAATTTCTTTGAGGGAACATCTCATGCCTCTCTAAAGTCATTTTGATCCAGTGAGTACAACTTAGGTTTAAACAAGTGCAACATCAAAAGAACAATTCAGCATTGACAAAAAAATAACCCAGAAATACTTGCAACAATGCGAAAGCATAAAGAGGAGAACAAGTATTTTCTTATAGATCTTTAACTATTGTTAAGACTTGGAAAGCCGACCAATAAACATCATGTACTTTGAAAAGTAGTCAACCAGATAACTCAGTATACAAAAAAATTTAGTTAAAACAAATAACTCATATTAATGGCATTCACATTCCTGATTCCTGAAGGGATATTGACAACGAGCAGCAAAAGCCGGACAAATAAATAAACATTCCCCTAATAGCATTCACACTGCTTAAGGATATTGACAAAGAGCAACCTTTACTTTGCCACCAATTAACACTCCAACTAGGAGGTTGGCTTCCTCGGCAGCCTAGATAAAAATCCCAGAAATTCAATGCCTAAATTTCAACTACTCTTGGCATTTTTCCTTAACTACAGACAAGTTAAGCAATTTAAGATATGCCTCCACATCTGCTCATACATTTTTTCAATCCAGATAGCAACCTAAATGAGTGTTCTAACATGGACTTTTAGTACTACAAAAGGACCACAGGATAATACCAAGATCATAAAGCCCTGAACTAAAGTATAAGAAAATATATATGATAACACTAACTTGGCATGAAGTCCCTTCAACTAAGTTTTGATGTGCGCTCTTACAATTCTTTGTTGTCTGGTTCTCTTACTGCTAAGTTTCCTTGGTCTTTGCTTGGGAGAGTATTTGGTAGGTAAAGGTACCTAAAAGGGTGTCCTTTTTATGGACAGCAGCTTGGTATGGGATACTAACCATTGATAATCTTGTTAAGTGAGGCCAATCCCTAGTCAATCAGTGCTGTATGTATCAATGTGATGGGGAATCTGTGGATCACCTATTGTTACACTGTCAATTTGCTCAAGCTCTATGGAATGAAATTTTTTTGGTGCTTGGAATCCAGTGAGTGATGCCGGAGACTGTTATTTCTCTCCTTTTTGCATGGCAGAATTGGATGGGAAAGCACTGGTCACAGATTTGGAATATGGTTCCAGATTGTCTGATGTGGTTAATTTGGCAGGAAAGCAATACTCGTACCTTTGAAGATAAAGAGAGATCTTTAGGTCTCTTAAAATCTCTTCATTTTGGTACTCTGTTTCAGTGGTCTAGAATTTGGGGTTACACACAATGTATTTCCCTTTATGCTTTCTATCAGGTTTACTCTTTGAGTTCTATGTATTTGTTTCAAGTTCAGAGTGTTCACCATCGTGAACACTGTACTTTTTTATTATTTTTTATTACCCATAAAAAATATATATATATTTAAAAACAAAACAAAACAAAACAAAATTTTCAATTTAAGAAAGAAGCACAAACAGTTGAGGGGAAAATAAAATACACTTCGTGTTTCAGTTACACATTTTCACAAACAATTGGTAGGCAACACAAATACAACATCATCACCAAAAATACCAAATTCCAACTCCTCACAACACCACCAAATTAAAAAGAACAGAAAATTTTCAAATTAAGCCACAAACCCATACAATAATTCCATTGCTAATCCATAATACTGATGTGTACCCCACACCTAGAACCTAGCCAAAGCCAGAAATTAAACTAAATTCTCATAACCCAAAAACCAAGAACCTCATATCAAAAACTCACCTTCTTGAGATGCAACTAGAGAGAGAGACATGCATTTGCTACTTCGATTTCATAAACCCCATTGGGAGTTTCTTTGATCCAGCAGCCATGGCTCCTCAATCACTCAAGGAATCAAAGAGATGAAAGAGTAATTTTGATGGCTTGAATTTATTTAAAAAAGCTAAAGTGCCTAATCTTTTCTTGTAAAATATTGTAACTTTCACAGAAATTGGTTGGCTCCTAACGAGTGAGTTTATTGTAGGCAAGAACCGGAGGGAAGACTATCTAAATTTTGACAAAATCTGGGGATGGTTAGGGCTTATTGGAATGCTCTTAGTTAGTGAATAAGGAAGCTCATATGTAGCAGTCTAATCATTCTGTATGTGGTGAAAAAGGGGGGTGGGGGGGAGGTGGAGATCCAATTGATACCATTTAAAATAAAATAAAAAAGAAGAGGAGTCAAATGTAAGGCAAAGATAGCCAGAAAAAAGGAATGTCATACCAATGAGCTATAGCTTAATTGGTACTTCCTCCTTCCTTAATAATAGGACTAAGGGTGAGGTTGCGGTTTCAAGATCCACTAAGTGCATGTGTGATTGTAGTTGGGTTTTAAGAGAGAGAGAAAAAAAAAAAAAAAAAAAATGAAGCCCAAGGAACAGGACAATTGGCTGGGGACACGGCTCATGAAGCAAAGATTACCAGTTCAAATCTCCCCTTCCCCCTCCCATAGGGACAAAAACTTATTTTTAAATAAAATAAAAATAAAAAAGCTCAATTGTTTTTTAAGTTGACCTAAAAAAATTAGCATATTGGAATGAAAATGTTCCATGTTTTGGATCAAGCAGTCTGAATCATGGTTCACTAGAATAACAATGAATTATGGTAACTCTGAGAGCATCCATTGATTCTGCCAGGTCTTATTAGTTTTTAAAGAGAATATATTCATATAGATATGCTATTGGTACAATGACTATAAAGTCAAAAAGAGAAATCTCTTAAACCAGTTGAGCCAATGACAATAATTGCTACTGCAGTGAATATACGGCATGTCAAATTGGACATCTGAATTTTAGGCATCAATGAGGTTCATTTTCTCATAATGATGTATCCTTACAGCCAAGAGTTGACCAGGCTAATGATTAGGTTATTATTGTAGTTTGTCTGTACCAATAAAATTTTTGACACACAACACACCAACTAGATGTCTGCGTTAAAGGATACACTAGAATTTCAACACAACAAATTGTCAAGATATCTTTTCCCTTACTTTCTTCTATTTTTCTTCCCCAAAAACCCCCCCACCCCGCCCAAAAAAAAAGGTGTTCAATTGTGGCAATGCCAAAAAGAGCGTAGAGAGTTAACATTCACCTCATAGCCTAGGCTCAAAGAGGGTCTTTAGCATCTGCATCAGCACTGATACGACTATCATAAGTTTCATATTCAAAATCCTCATCACGAGCTTCCATTGTTTTTCCAAAAACAAACGATTTTGTCCCCATTGTTGTGAAAGGCATTAAACCAAAAGCTCGGGCTGTTTTGATCTCCCTAGCAACCTTCCTCTGGGCCTTGGCACTAATGCGAGTCTGCACAATGAACAAGGAAATAACAGGAAGATTCACGTCATTGTCAGCAGTAGTTCAAAATCAAATTTAAGCCCTAGAAGCTTAATGAATTTCAAAAAGATGCAGGCATCATTCCTTTGTATTTGCTTCCTTTTTACCTTGCTCCTCTTGATAATGATTCCAGCCTCTGTTATGAAGTTTGCAAGGAATCTGACATTCTGCATAGAACAAATATCCAAGATCAAGAAGGCAAACATAGCCTAACTTGAAATTAAAATCACTCCAGTAGTCAATATGACTTTTACAAAGGGAGAAAAAAGTGCTAATGGATATCATAGAAATAAAAGCTCAATCAGAGGGCAATAAAGAAAGATCTCAATAGCCACCAGATCAAACAAGAAAAGGCCAAAACCTACTTTTGACAGTCTTTGGTAGCAGACAAGAAAAATCATAAAATCAAAATCAGTATAACCGTGTTAAAATTTTTTTTCACCCACCTCCATCTACCTTTTTACTGTTCATATATATGATTTTCCTAAGAAAATAGTAACTGAATCAATTACAATTTTTTTAAGGTTCATGCAACTCACAAACCCATATGGAATTGAATCCATGACCTAACTCTTTACCTTTGTATATGAGGAAGAGAAACAATTAGACCCAAAGACCAAATGCAATTAATTATAATTGGCATATGAAAGAAATGGGGAAAAAGCTCAACTTTAAAGATTTAAGACATTGAAATGCACTATTCCACCAATCCAGTGGTCACATCTACTCTTACATGATCAATAATCTTAAATCATAATCATTAGAATTTTATCACTCTAGTTTAGATCTTGATCAATATTAGTGATAAGCATGGGATGTGATTGGACCTACCACCATACAGCATGGCAATCATACTTCCATGATTGCATTTAAAAGAATATATATCTATTCATAATGTAATTCTATACTCATCATATGAGAGGGAATGTACTAAATCAGACTCACCCTAAAGTCAGCCTTTCTCAAAACCTCCTCCGTAGTAACTTCAAACTCAGTCCTTTTGAAGGGTTTCCTTACTCCTGGCTTCGTAAGATCAAGGTCCTGCATAAAGCCAGGGACTGCTTAAACAAGACAATTCAGGATGAATGATGTTAAAAAGAGAATACAAAGCAGGTCATAGCAGCAACAATAAACTGAAACAAAAACATACAACTATAATATTTTGTAGAATATACCAAATGAAATTGTGGGTAATGGCCTATGGATTATATGACACCCTTAACTTATGACATCATTGAACCAATTGTATATATTTTCAAGGGAAGAATTACTGTTTCAAAATACCTTAAACATATAACCAGTAGACTTTATTGTTTTCCCTCCCAATCAAAAAGTTAAAAACTGTTAACTTTACAAAGAACATAAACATGGATTTTTTTTATAACAATCATCTTATGGATCAAGAATGGGCAGGCACATCCATTGATTTCACTCAATTTGAGAAAAATAACAAAGTGTCCTCATTCCACACTCAAAAGCCTGTTCAAATGTAAAAATGCACAAGTTCATGAGATTTTTGGGCAAAAGCAAAATAGAAAACAAGTCAACCAAAAATATATGCCACATATAAATCTCACATTCTATGACTTCCGTGATTGAACATTCGTTAGAGAATACATTAGACACTCTGAACAAACCAGGTAGCTCAAAGATAAGCTTTGATATTTTCAAATTAGCCTAAAACCTTGATTATTAAAAAACTGTAATAGCTGAAGACAAAGACCTCAGCTGATATCATATACCACATACCTTTGTCTCATAAGTCATTCCAACCCTAAAAGTCATATCTGGTCTAAAAGAATAATCATCTTTCTCTATTTCTTGCTCATCAAATTCAAAATACGTGGCTGCTTTCTTCAATTTCCCATCCATTCCATCCGATAACGTATTAAAACTTTCATCTAGGCCATCTAAAATCTGGGAATTACTTCCTTCGCCCATTCTAGAACCTGACCTGTCACGAGCCTTCCCAAGTCTATCAAGCTTTTCAAAAAAGGCATCAGACTTTGAATTACCCCCAGAAAAGTCACCAAATATCCGACGCTCAAACTCGTCAGCGGACTCTATTGAGTTAGTTTGCTTATCACCAACACCACTCCCTGTTTAAAGATCAAATGCACCAAAATCATAATTTTTAAGCTTACAAAGCTGGACCCGAGAAAATCTAGAAAAACAAAACCAAAACCATGATCCAGATTAGAACAAAACAACACATTGATTCATGAAAAGCCCCATAAAATTTCTCCTTAATATACATGCATTAACCACAAGCACTTAGTCTCAAAAAGCAAGCAATATGCAAATACAAATGAAAGATAAAAAGAAAATACCTGCAGTTGCATTTGTAGAGAGAGTTCGAACTATATGTGGTCGCTGAAATCTCCGCAATAAGCCATTGTGACAGGAGCGAATGGCAAAGTGAACAATTTTCATTTCCTATATATACATATATATATATACATAGAGAGAGAGAGAGAGAGAGAGAAACAAATGGGTCATGCTTATATTCAATTAGGGGGCGTTTGGCTCGCCGTGATCTTACATTACTCTATAATATTACATTATTATAATCTTACATTAATGTAATCTCAATACAAGAATATAACATTACATTGTTTAAGAAGGTGATGTGAAATATTTTGTAATTTTAGATTATGATAATGTTGGAAAAAATAAAATAAAACAAAAACCTTAATGCCACATCATTGTAATGTGGCACATCACAGCAAACCAAACACCCCCTTAAGATGAAATAATGGTTTTAAGAACTAGACTGGTCAAAAAATCAAAAAAAAAAGGAGTGATTCTTGGTTCTCTAGTCACACCGGCGGTCAAACCAATTTTGTCATACATAATTTAATTACTGATTTTTAAATTATAAAAATAAATATACAATAATTATAATCATTAATGTTTAGTTTTTTAAAAAAAGTCACATCTTATATTTAAGAAATAAAAAAAAAGTGTAACTAAACATAGTAACATTACAAAATAATCATCTTTAACCATAGAGATAATAATCATTCAATAAAACCAAATAAGTTCTAAATTTCATTGCATCCAAACAACAAATAAGTTTTAAATTTTGGTAACATAACAAGTCTCAATAGTCATTTCATAAAAACATAATTGAAATCAATATCATAATTCAAATTAAATCCACCACGACCATCATTATTATCATCATGCACTATTAACACACACATACAATTCATTCATAACCAAAAGATCACAGAATCCATATAAATATAAATCCAACAACAACAAAATGAAATTGCAAATAAAAATCCTAGCTACATAGATATCTATAATCATTCTCAAAATTATTGGGTTGTATTGAAATTTCTTGGTAATAGGCATTAATATAAGTACAAGTGTGTAAACAAATACGTAACCAATATAAGATAAATGAGAAAGCTCTACAAGCCCAAGTCTAAGTGAGCAGCAATGAATAGTAAATGAAGCTTGGCTGTTGTCATTCCAATACATAAACCTATTTTGCATTTACAGTTCGACTAGGAAAGAAAAAATCACAGAGAGAGAGAGAGAGAGAGAGAGAAAACCTCGTAGCGACCGCTGAGGTGGTCGGAGTCGACCGCTGCAACCGGTTATGAGAGTTAAATGTTGAGAGACTTTTTGAGAGTAGAGACTGAGGATCTGTGTCATTTCTCGATTAGGAGAATGAGAAATTGGAGTGGATTGGGGTTATCATGAAACGACATAGTTTTGCCGAAAACTACGGCCTTTTTTAGGTTTTGGTTGTTATACACATATCTTTTCTTGGGCCTTCTTTTTATTGCTGATTACGATAAGTCTTCTATGGCCCAAAAGAAAATCTAGTTTTTTGTTGTCCAAGAAGAGACTATGATGGTGATCTTATCCCAAAAACAAAAACGACGGACTATGATGGAATTATCAAAAAAATTACTATACATATGAGATTGAATTTTGAAATCAGGATTATATTTTGGATTTGTATTTTTTAAAAAATTATTAAAAAATGATAGGAGGGAGTGATTAGAGTGACTTTCTAAAAGAAAATTGGATTTGTAAATTTTTTTTTTTTTTTGGGTAAATAAGAGTTTATTTATGATAATGGTTATAATGATTAACGAGTTTAGTCTAGTGATTTCATGAACTCATGATTTCTAACCATAAAAATCATAAGTTCGACCAACTAAGTCTTTGGGACCATTCTTAAATATCCACGTAGGTATTTATTTGCTATATGTGAGAAAAGGAACTATACATGTTGAGAATAACCAAGTGAAAGTCCCAAGTCCTGACGGTACGCCCCCTCTCTTCTATCAAAATTACTGGAATTTGGTAGGTAGTGATGTCACAAAAACCATTTTGTCTTACCTAAATTCGGCCACCCTTCCCCATCCCATCAACAATACCTTCACCCCTTTAATACCAAAAATAAAAAACCCACCATCTGTTAATGATTTTCAACCTATAAGCCTATGCAATGTACTTTATAAAAAAATTTCTAAGGTATTAGCAAATAGATTGAAAAAAAATTCTACCACAAATCATTACAAAACATCAAAGTGCCTTTACAAAAAACCGCCTGATCTCTGACAGTATTCTTTTTGCTTTCGAAACTCTCCATAGCATGAAAAATCACAAAAATGGCAAAACTGGTTATATGGCCCTTAAGCTAGACATAAGCAAAACATATGATAGGGTGGAATAGTCTTTCTTCGAAAAAATAGTGGAGAAATTGGGGTTCAAGGATAGATGGATTAATTTTTTGATGATTTGTGTCAAAAGCATGTCTTACTCGATTCTAGTAAATGGTGAACCAAAAGGACTAATCCATCCTACAAGGGGCATCCGGCAATGCAACCCTGTATCACCATTCCTTTTCCTTTTGTGCACCAAAAATGATGGCGCTATTAAGGGGTTCTCCCTTGGTAGAAGAAGTCCAAGACTACCCCATCTGCTTTTTGCAGATGGTAGTGTGCTCTTTTGCAGGTCAAATCAACAGGATTGTCAAAAGGTGTTGGAAATTTTGGCTACTTATGAAAGTGTTTCGGGGTAGCAAATAAACAAGAGGAAAACAGCTTTGTTTTTTAGCAAGTCAACCACAGATGCATCAAAAACATAAATAAAGGAAGCTTTAGGGGTACCAGAGATCTTGCACTATGACAAGTATTTGGGGCTGCCATCATTTATTGATAAACACAAAAAAGCAAGTTTTGATTACATCAAAGAAACAGTGTGGAGGAAATTACAGGGTTGGGAAGAAAAGCTATTGTCACAAGCAGGTATAGAAATTCTGATAAAGGCTGTGGTTCAAGTCATTCTAACTGATAGGATAAGAATGTATTAACCCCTTGTGATGAATTAATTGATTAATTAGCCAAGTGTAAGGGCCTTTTTTGACTATGTTGGGCTGGGCTGCCTCTTTCATGGTTATAAGCCCAAGTGTTCTGGGTTGCGGGAGTCGAGACCGGTCCAATTGGAACTCAACTTGGCCAGCTTGTGCGCAAACTGGCCCCGTCTGCCAGGAGAGTGTTCGCGGCAGGCAGTGCTGTTTCAGAGAAGTTTGCAGCAGACAGATATAATTGATAAAAAACAGAGCAATATATATATTCTAGAATGACCAGATGATTCTTTTAATAATGAATGACCGAATAGTCCATAATCACAATACATGAGTAATCTTGACAAATAAAGTAGTAAGAGCAAATGGTAACAAAGATTAATCGACTATTAAAAGGAATAAACTCAGTTTGGTCCGCGGGGCAAGGTCAAGGAGGAAGAACACCTCTTCTCAAAAATGATTAACCTCCGAGGAAAAAAAAAAATTTCCTGCCGTGGAAATTAATGAGTTTGAGGGAGGCGGACCCAAATGAACAATGCCCAGGACGATTCTAAAAGAGAGCAGGGATTTGAGAGGGAGAGAAGGGAAGGGACCTATCGGTGCATGCCATCAACACTTCTCTTTTTTCTCTTTTTCTTTCTTGCTTTTCTAGTCTTTCCTTAGTGATTTCCACAATGCCACAATGGTAGTTTTTAGTATTATGCTCCTCTGTTTTTCTAAGTGGGTTACAGAGTGTTTTTTCTTTGCGTTGGGTTGTATTGCTCCTGTGCTTGTTGTTTTTTTACACACGGCAGGAGGCTTCCTTTATAGTGCCTGCCGTGACCAATTTTTACTATTCTACCCCCTAACCGTTTTTGTCTGGCCTGGGCGTATTTGCCGACATTACTGTTCCATCTGCGAGTTCAGACACAGACAACTTTTGTCCGTTAGTCTGCTGCGGCACCTCTTCCTACTGCGGCATTGTTTCTCTCTCTCTCTCCCTCATGGCATGCACCTATTGGTTCCAACTCAGCCTTGCCTCTTTTGGGTGGTATGTCATCCCAGCAGGACGTATCTCCCAAAAGAGTATGAGCAGGAACCTTAAAACAGACCTTCCCCTCTCCCTACCTCCAAACCATGCCCTCTTACCTCTGACCCACGACCCCACCACGTCCTGTATTGGCTGGGTACAGGCTGGTGGTGCCTGGGCCTTGCGCGTGGTTATGTCTGAAATCTGCCTACTGTTCATGCATCTGCCGTGTACTGGACATTTTGCTTGCATTGCCAGTCGTCCGTTCCTGGCTTTTCCCGATCTGTTACTCTGATTTCCCACTCCCATAGGGTCTGGACTTTACCGAGTACTGGGCTTTGTGTTCTCTTCGGCCCAATTCTTTAGTTGCCTTAGCTTCCTACCGTGTTACTCGTCCTTTCCTGCCGCGGCGATTTGTTCCTGCTGGGCCTCTTTTCAGGCCTGCCATTCCTTTCTTTCCCCCAATGGATTAATATGGCCACTGGTGTTCTCGCTTGTGGGCTCCAATGTCCCTTTCTTTTCACTTGGGCTTGTCGGGCCCATTTACTTCCTTTGGACTTCCTCGGTCCATTTACTGACTTTGCATCCCATGGGCATTCACTTACTCAATTGGGCTTCCTCGGCCCAATTTCCTCATTCTCATCCTTGGGGTTCATGGGCTTGCCATTATCCCCTACTTTCTTTGTTTTCATTACTTCGGGCCTGCCGCGGCCCATTCTCACTTTTTCATACCACATACTGCCCATGGGTGATGTTTTCTCTATTTTTGAGCCTTTTTAGGCCCACTTACTCCTTCAAGACCCGTTTATTTATAATAAGGGCCTGTGATCCATTATTCCTGCTGCTTGAGCCTAATGGTTTTTTCTTAGCTTGCTGCTTATCTGCTGCCCATGTTTATGGGTTGGGCTGCCTTCTGCCTATTCCAAAAAATGACCCTCAACATTTAGCCCCCTGAACATACGGGGCGTGCCTGCGATCCATATGTGAATAAAATACCCTTTTGTCCCCTTTTTTGCTTCCCTTCTTTCTTTTCCTTCGCGGGCTTTTTTAAAACTGTGGGTCCCTTCATATATACATATATATTTCTTTTTCTGCCGTGAATAGTGGTGACTCTTCGATTTTCCCAGAACGGCAGTTATCCAAAGACACAACTGCCGCTTCATTAATTTCATTCTTCTTTCGATGGCTGACCCGTCGCCTTCCTTCAGACCGGTATTAATGACTCAGGTATTTAAGAGGAGATTCTCTTCGAAAATTAAACACAAATACCTCATTTTCCAAAATATCGTGTCCGTCCCTCTTCCTTTACCGTCTTCTCTTCTTCGCACAACCATACCCCTTTTACTCCGTTCGAACCATCGCACAATGGCACCGGTGAAGAGTCAGAGTTCTACCCGCCACAAAGGGAAAGAGAAAGTTCATGATCCTCCCGCCGGACAAGAAATAGGCGAGGAGGTCATATACTCCGAGTCCGATCATTCCGACGCAGAAGACGCGCCGCGCGACCCAGACAGTGAGGTCGCCCCTTTGATCGATCCTTGGTATAATGCCTATCCACGCTTCCCCGAAGTTCCCGGCGATTATGCGTCGCCGCCGCCAGGCCGTGTGTGGATATCCATGTGTAGACGGAACCCCAATATCTCTTGAGCTCCAATGTCTTCTTCTATTTACGATTTGGTCATCCGTCAAGGGGTCTCTCTTCCTGTGCCGATTCATTTCGAGTTTGGGTCAGGCACGGCCTTGGGTTGGAAGGAGTGGGTTGACCGAGAACTATCTGATACGGCCTTTATAGGTTTACTACAACAGGCCGGCGTTTTGAAGGCCATCGTTTTATCCCAGAGTCTTTCTAATTCCCGAGACCTTTATAACCTTCGTCACTTGGTCCGCCGGTGGTGCGCCACCATTCATACATTCTTCTTCTCCTGCGGCGAACTGACCGTGACTCTTGAAGATGTGGCCAACCAACTACTTCTGCCGATCCTAGGTGATACGAATCCCGCCACTATAGAGCTTTCTTCGGAGGAAGAAGTCATTGAGGCCGAGTTGAGAAAGAGGATGGTCGGGAATGCCAAACTATCATACTGGGTTAGTTCCTCCTCTAACTTTTCTGCTGCCGCCCATCGTGCGGCCTTTGTCGCTTTTTGGCTTTACAAGTTCGTTTTTGGTTCGCACCCCCATTACGCCGTCAAGCCTTTGTATTTCCGCTTGGCTATTAAAATAGCCGTTGGAGTGAGTCTGCCGTTGGCCCCCATATTCTTGGGGCATTTGTATGTTCAGCTAGACATCCTGTGGAGTGACGAGAGCCAGGCGAGCTCTTGCCACATTGTCACTTCCTCTGTTCACAGCACCATCCTGCAGCAATTGTTGTTCGAGCGCAGTGCCCAATACTTAGCGAAATGTAGGCCTGTTCGTTTCGCGAAGGAGAAGTACCAATCATGTCCGCAAGTGATCACTGACTTCTACGGCAGGTTTGAATCTGATTTCCCTTTAGCTTTTCTTTGGTCTGGTCTGAAGCCCCTTGGTCACTTAGTTGTTGAGTCTTTTAATAGTGGTGTTGACTTTTCTTGGAGAGCTTATAAAAACTTAGGCAAGGGTTACACATGTGTTGATTCTGCCATGGGTCCATTTACTGATACCGTTGGGACCACCACCCCTTTGGCTGGTTTTGATAAGATGGGGATCACTTATCTGGCGGCTATCAATGTTGGATGGCTGCTATACTTGGCTGATGAGGGCGTCAGATTTGTTCACTATCCTGCCAACCGGGTGAGGAGGCAGTTTGGGCTGGACCAAGACATCTCTGATGACCTTTCCTATCTCAAGGAGTTCCCTACTTCAATTCAGCCTTTCCTGCAGCAGACTGCTTTTGACTTTTGGAGACAGCGCTTTAGTGCGGTTACTGTTCCTGGCTCGTCTAGAGAGGGCCTTTGCACTCCTGCCATGCATGGATATTGGCAGGCAGTGATGACCTCATTTGGGCAGCAGTTGGTAGGTAGTCGTGGCTTTTTCCTTATCCCTCTTGAAGGGCTGAGCATGCTTGTCTCTCCCAACCCTCGGTTGCTTCTGCCTTCCAAATCAACGTTAGCTTATACCAGAAAACAGAGCCGTTCTGCCATTTTCGAGTGGGACGATGAGCAGAAAAGGTGGTGTTGGCTCATGGGTGATTTTTCCCCTGGTTGGGAGAAGAAGGTTAAAGTAACCAATATTCCGACAGCAACTAAGAAGACTCCTGCCAAGCACAAGTCTGCAATCAAGCCCAAGTCTGCTGCTGCGCAGCCAGCCACAGGTGCTCCCCTTTCTAGCAGGACACAGGGCAGTAAGAGGAAAACAACTCCCCATCCCACATCTGCCGCCGAGCGAAGGGTACGTTTTTGTTAGAATTTTTTTTTTTTTTTTTTATCTCCTTTGTTTTGGCTTTAACTGCTTAACCCATGCTGTGACTACTGCTTTCTTTCTTTAACACTGCCTCTTGTCCCCCCTTTTCTTTGCAGTCTAAGCATAAGGAGGATACGTCAGCCGCTCATCCTATCGAACTTGACGAGCCTGCATTTGAGGTAATTTCCACTATCTCCCTTCCTCTCTTTTTTTTTCTTTTTGCACATATTTCCCCTGCCACGTGTCCTTCATATGTCTTGATTAGCCTTAAGTTCTTTTATTTCTTTCCACGTGTGTATATGCATTTCCCTTTTCTTTTGTGTTCCAGGATCAGCCCGAGCCCCTTTCCATCTATCATCCCACGGCCAAGGAGATGTCTGCTTCCATGGGCATACTCGTGGCGGGTTCTTTTGATGGGGCTGGTGAAGCTCTTCAGACGCCCACCACTCCTGCTGCTGCGCATGGGATTCCTGCGGAGTTTCCTAGCCCTCCCACCGGATCGGTACCTAGAGAAGAGGGTACTCACACTGAGGGGGTTAGAGAAGCCACTCCATCTCCGGCCGAGATGCCCATTCCAAAGGAAGCTACTCTTCCTACCATAGCTCAGATCGAGACTATTTCACCCATTGCTCCTCTTATCATTTCTACCAGTGATCCTTTTGCGACTCTATTTCAGGCTGCGAAGGACAGTTCTTCCCTGGTGGTTACGCCTTCTTCTATTCCCAATTCGGCGACTCGCGGGCTCGATGTTGATTTGTCTTCTGAGGAGTCCGAGGATATTCTGGAGGATCTTGATGATGAGCCCGTCCTGTCGATGAGGGTTTCTGAGTCCGAGGAAGAAGAGGGTGCTCCATCCGAGGCTGGGTTTACGGGTATTTCCTTTCTCCTTCCCCTTTTTTATTAAGTCCACTTTTCCTTCTTTATCTTTACTGGGCCCACTCTTCTTACATGTCTATTTTCTCTGTTTGCAGAAACCTTTGACGGGCTAGGCATTGCATCAAGTGTAGGGGTGCCTGCGGCAACCACTCCTGCCGCGCCCACAGCACCGATTCCTGTCATATTTTCTGCACCAGCCTCCGCCATATTTACAGCATCGGTTTCTGCCAATCCTTCTGTGCCTGCTTCAATTCTTCCCGCAGCCCCCATTGTTGCCAGTACTGGTAAGCTTTCTTTCTCCTTGTCTACTTTCGTTTGCTCCCCATGGGTTTGTTTTTTTTTTTTCTCTTTTAGTTCCTCACCTCATGCCTTGTGTTTTTCCTTGGCAGGACCTTTTCCTATAGCCCCACCTCAGTTTGAAGCGGGCAGCAGTTCCGCCACCCTCCCAGGTCGTGTGAGCGAGGTTGTTGCCTTTTTTACTCGCTTTGATCAGCCTGAGGTCAATGACCTTGATCCTTCAGCTTTCTGGGGCTCCGGGCCTCCTTACGTGGACTTTCATGGTTTTAGAGTCCCTGAGGACTGTGCTGCTCATTTGGTGATGATCTATAACAACCATGGGGACTTCATGCAGGGCTTTCGACTTGGCCGATCCGTTAGAGAGCATTTTTTGAAGATGTTGGGGAGTGTGTTGAACGACATAGAGCATAGCTTTATTGACACTGTCTTTACCGAGAGGATCCTGCAGTGGAGGGCTACGGTGCAGGAGCTTATCAGTGTAGGCTTTGCTGTGGAGTTTATCTTGGATTACCTCCGAGAGATTGCCCGTGCTGTTTTCATGAGAAGAGTCCGACCCACTGTTGATGCTATTGATTCGCGTCTTGAGATCCTGAGAAAGGAGGTGGCAGACTTGGAGGGCCATCGCGAGCGTCTTCTTTCCAGCATTGGTGGGTCTGATCGTTTTGGAGACCAGTCTCTTATTTCCGGGCTTCGTTGATGATGATGCGGTTTCTCCCTTATCTTGTTGTTTTCCTTTTCCTTGTGACTCTATCTAGTACATTATGCTTTCTCATAGCACTTATTTGGCTAGTTTGCCATGGTTTGGGTTTGTAACTTAACTTTGAGATGCTACACTTTATGTTTTGCTATGACATATGATGATAATACTTGGTGCTTTTCATTACATCCTACTGAAAGCAAGTTACAACTTCATGTTGTGACACAGTCACTTGAAAAATGGTAAGATAAAAGGAAACATAAATTCTTCTTTTTAAAACAAAACAAAGGAAGGGAAAGAGACAATCATATAAGTTTTCTCCTCAGGCATAATATTGCTTCAACCATTTCCCGTTGATGGGATCCATTAAGTCTTTGCCATCCATCTGAGTCAAACGGTAATACCCGCTTGGGTGTGCTTCCTTTATCACAAGGGGTCCTTCCCACTTTAGTGCGAATTTGGATGGTCCTGCCAAGCCTCTTCTAACATAGTCTGCCACTTTCAAAACAAGTTGTCCTTCCACGAATACTCTTTCTCTAGTCATCCTGCCGTAAGCTTCAATCATTTTTTGCCTATATCTGCGGCTGCGTTCCTAGGCCTTTTCTCTTTCTTCATCAAGTCCCTCTAGGTCTTCACACCTTTCTGCCGCAAAGACTTCTTCTTCTTCCCTTCCTTTTTCTTGCATCTTCATGAAGGTGAAAAACCTGTGGCTGACTTAGGCGAATTTCTGTAAGCCCACAGTGCGTCTAACAGGTGCATTGCCCATCCTCCCGTATACTCCAGACTCATTTTACTTATAATTTTTATAAGGGTTTTGTTTGTTGCCTCCGCTTGCCCATTCCCTTGAGGGTAATAAGGTGATGACCGATGGTGTTTGACTTGGTAGAATTCTAGCATCTTCCTTACTTCACTGTTTACAAAAGGTGTGCCATTGTCACTGATGATTCTGTGGGGTACCCCAAACCTTATGATTATGTTTTCTTTGATAAAGTTTGCCACTGCTCCTCTGGTGGCTTTGCGGAGCGGTACTGCCTCTGCCCATTTAGTAAAATATTCCGTAGCCACCAATATCCATATATATCCTCGTGATGGTGGGTTAACCGGTCCTACCAAGTCAAGCCCCCAAGTGTGGAAAGGCCATGGGGTCACCATGCTGTGCAAGTTCTGCGGATGGGTGTGAATTAAGTTGGCCTGTACTTGGCAACTGTGGCACTTTTTTACAAATTCTGCCGCATCCTTCTTCATGGTAGGCCAGTAGTAGCCCATTTGCAGTAGACACCTGTAAAGTCTTTTCTTCACCTGGTGTTCCCCGCATTCTCCTGAGTGCACTTCTTTCACCATTTTTTCTGCTTCTTCAGGACCCAGGCACCTCAAGGGGTCTCCATCATACCCCTTTTTAAAAAGGATCATGTTGTGCATGAAGTAGCGTGTCGCCAACCTTTTGAGTTTATATTTTTCACTGTGCTTCTGCGGTAGGATGCCTTCCTTCAGGTACTGCACAAATGGGTCTCTCCAGTCCTCGTAGGCGGACACAACATAACTTTCTTCTCTATCTGCCGCAAGTTGGCAGGGCTCACACTGAACTTGGACTTGGTCTGCGTCTTTACCCATGTTTAGCCAATAAAAGCCTGCGGTAAAGGCTGACCTCTCCGCAGGATCCGCAAGTCCTATCATGTACTTCTTTCAACCTTTTCTAGGCCTCCTCTAGTCTTATGCATCTGGTCAAGACCCCACCTGGCATTCTGCGGTACAATTCCCCCTTTCACTAGTGCGTAGTCTTTTAGCGCCTTCAGTCCTGCGGCATCATCTTCGTTTGCCAGGGCCTTTTTTATGGGAATCCGCCAGTCCCCGTCGCACCGTTCCTCTAGGAATTTCTCCCTCAACATATCAATTATCGATTCTTTCCTTTTGCTAACCTCTACTCTGGTGCTATCTCCTTCGAATATTATTTGTGAGCCTAGCGCGGCTAACGCGTCCACAAACCGATTTTCATTCCTAGGGGCGTGCTCTATTTCGAAAGTTGAAAACTTTTCCTCCATTTTCTGGGCCATTGCTCTGTATGGGGCTAGGTTAGGTTCTTTCAGAGAGAAACTCCCATTGGCCTGGCAGACCACCAAATTCGAATCGTCTAACACCTTTAAGTGTTTGACTCCTATTTCAAGAGCCGTGGCCAGCCCAGTTAGATAAGCTTCGTATTCTGCGGTATTGTTTGAACAGGGGAATTCCAATTTGAACGACAGTGCTATTGTTTAGTCTTCTCCATGGTACAAAACTACTCCCACCCCTCCAGATTAGGCGGTGAAGGACCCATCAAATTTCATTACCCAATGCTCTCCGGTTTCTTCTGCCATAGCTACTTCCCCCGGAACTTTGTCATCCAGTGGGAACTCTTCCTCGCCTGGAAATTGTGCCAGTAAGTCCGCTATAGCCTGGCTTTTTACCGCCCTGGGTGTCCTCATTCTCAAATCATATTACGACAATTGTAGCAACCATTGGGATATCCTACCAGAGAGGATGTTGCTGCAGCAAAGCTTTGATGGCGTGGGATTTGGTCATCAGCCACACTTCGTAGGCCAAGAAATAATGGCGCAACCTCTGTGAAGCATATACAATGGCTAAACACGCCCTCTCCGCCCTTGGGTAACGGGTTTCTGCATCCTTCAAGGCACGGCTGATATAATATATTGGTTGCTCAATGCCACCCCCGTCTTCTTGGGCGATTAACGCACCAATGGCATATGAACTGGTGGCCAAGTAGAGCAACAGTGGCTTCTTGTGAACTGGGGCCTGCACTGTGGGGAGGTTCATCATGATCTACTGCAGCCTTTTGAAGGCTGCCAGCTGCAATTCCCCCCACTCAAAATCCTGCCCCTTCCTGAGCAACTTGGTGAAAGCAGAGGTGATTGATGCCAACCCGGGGATAAACCTTCGGATGTACGAGACCTTCCCCAAGAAGCTCTTTAACTCTTTTATTGTTTTTGGAGGTCTCATGGTCGCGATGGCCGTAACTTTGGCAGGGTCCACGTCTATTCCCCTGCTATGAACTAAGAAGCCCAGGAACTTCCCAGAGGACACTCCGAATGCGAATTTGAGAGGGTTCATTCTCAGTTTGAAGGCCCTGCACCTTTCGAATACTCTCCTCAACACTTGGAAGTGTTCCTCTCTCCTTCTTGATTTTACTACTATGTCGTCTACGTAGTCTTCCAGTTCACGATGCATCATGTTGTGAAATATGGCCGTCATTGCCGGCTGGTAAGTGGCACCCGCATTTTTCAATCCAAGGGCATTACAGTGTAGTAGAAGTTGCCCATAGGTGTCCTAAAAGCGGTTTTCTCTGCATCTCTCGGGGCCATCCTGATTTGGTTGTACCCGCTGAACCCATCCATAAATGAAAAAATGGCACTTCCCGTCGCAGAATCTATCAGTAAATCCATGTTTGGCAAGGGAAACTCATCCTTTGGACAGGCTTTGTTAAGGTTCCTGAAGTCTACGCAACATCTTATCTGGCCGCTCTTCTTCTTCACGGGCACGATGTTGGATAGCCATCGTGGGTGTTGGATAGGCTTAATGACTCCTGCAACAAGCAATTTCTGTACCTCTTTAATTATTTGCCCTTCTATCTCCGTGTGGAATGTCCTGGCAGGCTGGGCTATTAGCCTGGCCTCTGGGTCCACATTTAACGTGTGTGCAACCAGCCCAGGGTCTAACCCCGGCATTTCATTGTATTCCCATGCGAAGACATCTTTAAATTCTTTCAAGAGCAACACCAGTTCTGCGTTTTCCATTTCTGTCAAGCTTGCACTAATTAGGATAGGCCTTGGTCCCTGTGGAACAGATCCCAAGTCAACTTCTTCCATCTCTTCTTCTGCCGTAACCTGTACTTCCTTTTCTGTCATAACTTCCTCATTTTCCTTACTTTCTTCTTCTGACTTTTCTTGAACCACGCAACACTCCGAGTCCTCGTGCTGCCGTTTATGGGTGGGGCCTTCCTGCGTTTTACTCGTAGGCCCCTCGCGCCTTCATAATTTATACACTATCCTACCGTCAGGACCTCGGATCCTGACGCAATGAGGTGTATCCTCTGAGTCTGTGGTTGGCACCTCCTTCCTCTTCCTTTTCCTGGCCAGTAACTCCCTTAGGTCAAGCTCTGGATCATCCTGGATGTCTCTCCATTTAGGTACGAAGGTACCTTGCGGCCTTGACACTGAATTTTCCCCGGACGGAGCCCATTGATCATAGAACATGGTTTCTACTAAGTGAGCCTCGGCCTGCTCAAATGGTGAGTGATTCGCTGCTATGCGTATCATCCTACCATTCATCTGCCCCTTCACACATTGGTGGTATGTGGATGGAACTAGTCTGTGTTTATGTAACCATGGTCATCCCAAGAGCACGTGGTATGAGACTTCCGTTTTTACCACGTGGAACTGAGCTAGAGAAGCTATAGGTCCTACTTTTAACCACAACTAAATATGGCCTACGGTGTACTCTCCCCTTCCACCGAATCCTGTCACTTCCATTGGACACCCTTGGATTTTTCTATTCGAAATCCCCGCAGCTTGCAGAGTGCTCAACGGGATGAGGTTTACGGAAGTGCCCGTATCCACTAAGGCTCTTTTTATGGGGATTTGATTTATGGATGCTGCCAGATAGAGAGGTCTCCTGTGGTCTGGATACCCCACTTCCATATCTTCATCACTGAAGGTGATTTCGGTTGACTCCTGTAAGAGAGCCTTGTCATCTTGGACTTCTGCTGATAAACACTCTACCCCTGCCCCAGAGGCAATGCTTACTAGAGCCTCGATGGCCACCTTTCTTTCTTTTGTTGTGAGGCCTAGCTGATCAAATAAGTTTTTGAATTTGGAGCTCTGCTGTAAAGTAGTAATCGCTGCGGCAGGCAGGGCCAGATTCTCTCCTTCATCATCCCCTAGATCTGAACAAATCACAACTGCTGCTACACCCTTCCCTTTGTGATTCGGGAGTGGGTTTCTTTGGACCTCCTGCTGGGATAGTTCTAAAGTCCCTTCCTTTATCCTGCGGTGCACTAGTCTGCGGAGTGCCCAACATTCTGCGGTAGAATGTTGGACATAATTGTGTAAATGACAAAAACGCGGGTCCTTCCTTTCCTCTTTTGTGGGCTCCCTAGCAACTTAGTTAGGTTTGAAAACGCCATCAACTATCCATTTGTCTAGCAGTACGTCCAGTTCTTTCGCGGTGCATGATATTGGTAGGGGAGTATCGTACTCTCTCCCATCGGTCTTTCTCCTCCGCTCACTAGTGGATACTGCCATGGCTTACGGGGCACTTCTTTTGTCCGTGCTTGGCTTTACGGACTGGGCGGTTTTCCTTGCTTTTTGTAATAGCTGCGCGAACTGGGAGATTCTAAGGTTTTCTAGAACTGCCCTGTAGCCCCTGATCATATTCGTCATACACATCTCCACCAGCGTCCTTTCTTCGCAGTGGTCATAGCAGTCGAGTGCTATGTCCCTAAATCTCTTGATGTACTCCATCAAATCTTCACCATTCCTTTGTTTGGTCACTTGTAGTGTTGCAAGTGTCACCGTTTCTTCTCCGTGGAAGTACTTGGTACAAAATACATCTACCATATCATCCCATGTTGGGATCGACCCTGGTTTTAGGCCAATGTACCAGGTATAAGCCCGGTCACATAATGATTTAAAAAATTCCCGAAGACACAAGTCCTCGTCTGCGGCATAAGGGTCAAGCGTATCGATGAACTTGCTCTCGTGCTCCACAGAACTTCCCTCCTTGCCGTCATATTGTGCGAAAACTCGCGGTTCATACCTCTCAGGGTATGGTTTACTAAGCACCCTTAGTGGGTATGGGGGCCTACGTACGTAGAACCTCTCTTTTGGTCCTCTAGCTCTCTCTTGCTCTAGGAGAGTTGCAACTTCTGCCATAGTAATAAAACGTTGATCCGTATTTAGCGAGACACCTCCTACCAGTGTCTGTTCTGCTGCATGCTCTGGATCGTGCTAGCTTCCCTTCTCCTTTGTTCTATCCGTCTTTAACTGACGAATTTCTTCCATCATTTGCTGCTGCGAATGCTGTAGAGCTTGCAACACTTCCACAAAGGTATTGGCATTGTCAACGGGAATCCTTGGAGGAGGCTGGGGTCCAGCCCCATCTCGTTAGCACCTTCTGCCTGTTTAGGCTGTGGTTGGCGGGGCGTTGTAGGCCTGGACTCTGCTTGTGAAGGTACAACACTCATGTTGCGTGTAGTCCTAGACTTTGGAGGCATCTGTTTGCGAGGGCTCTTATCCCTGAACTATTTCTCAACTTCCCAGCGGAGTCGCCAATTTAATGTAGGGGCCTTTTTTTACTATGTTGGGCTGGGCTGCCTCTTTCGTGGTTATAGGCCCAAGTGTTCTGGCTTGCGGGAGTCGAGACCGGTCCAACTGGAACTCAACTTGGCCGGCTTGTGCGCAAACTGGCCCCATCTGCCAGGAGAGTGTTCGCGGCAGGCAGTGCTGTTTCAGAGAAGCTTGCAGCAGACAAATATAATTGATAAAAAACAGAACAATATATATATTCTGGAATGACCAGATGACTCTTTTAATAATGAATGACCGAATGGTCCATAATCACAATACATGAGTAATTTTGACAAATAAAGTAGTAAGAGCAAATGGTAACAAAGATTAATCGACTATTAAAAGGAATAAACTCAGTTTGGTCCGCGGGGCAAGGTCAAGGAGGAAGAACACCTCTTCTCAAAAACGATTAACCTCCGAGGAAAAAAAGGAAATTCCTACCGCGGAAATTAATGAGTTTGAGGGAGGCGGACCCGAATGAACAATGCCCAGGACGATTCTAAAAGAGAATAGGGATTTGAGAGGGAGAGAAGGGAATGGACCTATCGGTGCATGCCATCAACACTTCTCTTTTTTCTCTCTTTCTTTCTTGCTTTTCTAGTCTTTCCTTAGTGATTTTCACAATGGTAGTTTTTAGTATTATGCTCCTCTGTTTTTCTAAGTGGGTTACAGAGTGTTTTTTCTTTGCGTTGGGTTGTATTGCTCCTGTGCTTGTTGTTTTTTTACACACGGCAGGAGGCTTCCTTTATAGTGCTTGCCGTGACCGATTTTTACTATTCTACCCCCTAACCGTTTTTGTCTGGTCTGGGCGTACTTGCCAACATTACTGTTCCGTCTGCGAGTTCAGACACAAACAACTTTTGTCCGTTAGTCTGCTGCGGCACCTCTTCCTGCCGCAGCGTTGTTTCTCTCTCTCTCTATCCCTCATGGCATGCACCTATTGGTTCCAACTCAGCTTTACCTCTTTTGGGTGGTATGTCATCCCAGCAAGACGTATCTCCCAAAAGAGTTTGAGCAGGAACCTTAAAACAGGCATTTCCCTCTCCCCACCTCCAAACCATGCCTTCTTACCTCTGACCCATGACCCCACCACGTCCTGTATTGGCTGGGTACAGGCTGGTGGTGCCTGGGCCTTGCGCGTGGTTATGTCTAAAATCTGCCTGCTGTTCATGCATCTGCCGTGTACTGGACATTTTGCTTGCGTTGCCAGTCGTCCATTCCTGGCTTTTCCTGATCTGTTACTCTGATTTCCCACTCCCATAGGGTCTGGACTTTACCGAGTACTGGGCTTTGTGTTCTCTTCGGCCCAATTCTTTAGTTGCCTTAGCTTCCCATCGTGTTACTCGGCCTTTCCTGCCGCGGCGATTTGTTCCTGCTGGGCCTCTTTTCAGGCCTGCCGTTCCTTTCTTTCCCCCAATAGATTAATATGGCCACTGGTGTTCTCGCTTGTGGGCTCCAATGTCCCTTTCTTTTCACTTGGGCTTGTCGGGCCCATTTACTTCCTTTGGACTTCCTTGATCCATTTGCTAACTTTGCATCCCATGGGCATTCACTTACTCAATTGGGCTTCCTCGGCCCAATTTTCCCATTCTCGTCCTTGGGGTTCATGAGCTTGCCATTATCCCCTACTTTCTTTGTTTTCATTATTTCGGGCCTGCCGCGGCCCATTCTCACTTTTCCATACCACATACTGCCCATGGGTGATGTTTTCTCTCTTTCCGGGTCTTTTTAGGCCCACTTACTCCTTCAAGACCCGTTTATTTATAATAAGGGCCTGTGATCCATTATTCTTGCTGCTTGAGCCTAATGGTTTTTTCTTAGCTTGCTGCTTATCTGCTGCCCATGTTTATGGGTTGGGCTGCCTTTTGCCTATTTCAAAAAATGACCCTCAACACTAAGTTTATTAATTAATCAAATTAACATGCAAGATGCGTGGTAGCACAAACAAATCACCAATTAAACTATGTATGCAGTGAAAATTAAATCAACACGGTGATTTGTTTACGAATGGGGAAAACCTACACGGCAAAAACCTCACCGGGTGATTTTCAAATCACCACTCCCAAGAATCCACTATTATCAAAACAAGCGGTTACAAGTAAAGGAATCCCAGTACCTTATACCAACCTATAATTGAACCCTTACCCTAATACCCAATTGGACTTGTTCTATAGTGACAATCTCTCATTTTCAATGCACGGCTCTCAATACGTGACTAACCAATTGCGTGGATCCCAGTACGCAACTTGATCACCGACTTAAGAGAGATGTTGGCTGCAAAGTTCTTCTGTTCATTACACGATGAAGATCATGATGGTGTACAAACACAGTAGCTTCTTGAAGAGAAAGAAGAACTATGGCAAACTAGGTTTCCGGTTACACTTTTCTTCACACTTGTGGAATTGTTCTCTTGTGCAACTGTGTGTCACCTTTTACGGCCCTTAAAATAATCCTTATATATGTTTAGGGTTGTGAGAAAAGAAATCCTAAACATACATTCATGGATTGGTTGAAAATCAGAACTTCATAAATCTCGACAGATACCTTATCTGTCGAGCAACTGTCGAGCCTCAGGCTGAAGCAATTATTTTAAACCTCGATAATTACTAGCTGGGAGCTAGTTGTTGAGTTTTAATGAACAACACTTCTTCACTTGATTCTTGTACAGACTTGCATGGATTTAACACTTGAACTTGAAATTTTGTTTCTTGAAGCATTAAACACATCTTAGATCTACCCAATTACAAGTAAAGTGCGTTTTGTCAAAGGATTGGCCAATTACATAAAATAGTGACATGTGTTCCTATTATTGAATCACATATGTCCTAACACTAACTTATACAATGAGTTGTTTTATGCTTCCACAAGGCCTTTGTCATGAAATTGAGGGAATTATACATAAGTTTTGGTGGGGGGAAAGGGAAGACTATCGGAAAATTCATTGGGTAAAATGAAGTGATAGGTTTGATCCAAAGTCGGAAGGAGGAATGGCTTTTAAAGAGTTATCTCTTTTTAATGAAGCACTCCTTTCAAAACAAACTTGGCGCTTGTTGCATAATAAAAATTCTTTATTCTATAGACTTTTTAAATCGAGGTTTTGCCCAAATTGTGCTGATGGGCCCAAGAAATGAGTAAAGTCGTCCATCCTAGAAGGACGATGTATAAAGACGACCCCTTTGCCAGCACAGTACAAGGAGGGTTGCCCGAGCAACCCAACCAAGGCCGACCGTTACGGGAAGCAACAATAAATGACAATACCGTTGAGGGTGTGCCTGTCAAATTAACACCTTGCACAAGCGTTACGAGTTCAAGGAGTTATGCTCCCATAATGACGGAACCAACGGCTATAAGGGCACTAAAACAACCTATATATATCCTTAAGCAAGATCCAAAGAGGGGATAGAAAATCATGTAACTTTCTTCTCATCTTAGTTTTTCTCTGCTTTACCCTGCTTGATAAACTTTTCTAACTTTATCATCGGAGGCGTTGTGGTCAGCGCCCCACCGGTGACCCCTTCCTTTTCTATTTTGCTGTATCCCAAGGTTGATCAAAGCAGTGGATGATCTTTATCTGGACGAACATCTCGACTGACGATTTCAGCATCATCAGTTTGGTGACCCCTTCCTCTTCTATTTTGCTGTATCCCAGGGTTGATCAAAGTAGTGGACGATCTTTATCTGGACGAACATCTCAATTGACGATTTCAGCATCATCAGTTTGGCGCCGTCTGTAGGAAACGAGAATTCTTGAACAATCAGTTCAGCGACACTGTTTTATTATAACAAGATGGAGTCCAGCTCTAATCTCGATCCCGCCGCATTAGCCCTGCAAATCCAGGCACTTACAGCCACAGTGGAAGAACTTACCAAGCAAAATCAAGAAATGAGACAGCGATTGCAACAAGGAGATAACCACACGGAGGGCAACAGAGATGAAGACGGAGACAGTCATAGGAGACGCGCCAGCACTCCTGAAGAACCAAGCCCGAGTTTCCTCAAGGAGATGAGGAAAGCGATGGACGAGTTAAGAAACACAATTAGGGGAAAGACGGATCTAGGGCTGGACAAAATCGTCAGGAAGACTGACTCGCCTTTCACTACAGCTGTCCAAGAGTGCCCAGTGCCGTCCAAGTTCCGCCTACCGCAGCTCGAACCCTTTGACGAGCTAAAGGATCCGTTGGATCATCTCAATACTTTCAAGACGACTTTAGGTCTTCAACAAGCCCCTGATGAAATTCTATGTCGATCATTCCCCACTACCCTCAAAGGGGCAGCCCGGGAGTGGTTCACCAAGCTGCCTACGTCGACTATTGATAATTTCGAACAACTAAGCAGTTCATTTATTCGTCACTTTGTTGGTGGGCAATGTCCAAAAAGGACAGCTGACCACTTGCTCACAATAAAGCAAGGAGAAAAGGAAACATTGAGGTCCTATGTGACGCGCTTCACGAGAGGGATGCTGGAAGTGGATGAGTCAGACGATAAGGTACAGCTTACAACATTTAAAGCTGGGTTGAAGTCTAGAGACTTTGTGGTTTCTGTGGCGAAGAACCCTTCCAAGACGATGGTAGAAGCACTGTTGAAGGCACATAAATATATGAACGCTGAAGACGCCCTGGCAGCCATAGATGGGGCAGAAAAGACAAAGGAGAAGAAAAACGAGAAAGGAGATGATCGTAGGGGGCAGAAGAGAGATCGGGCTGACCGACGTAATGACGACGGGAATAGGCGAAAAGATGATAAGAACCCTCGATAGACGAAGTTCACACCGCTAGTGATGCCCATTGATCAGATTTTGACGGAAATCAAGGACAATCAGTGTCTCAAGTCGCCCAGACCACTCCAATCACCACCTAGTATGCGTGATAAGAGAAAATATTGCCGTTTTCACAAGGACCACGGGCATTACACAGAGGATTGCCGAGATCTAAAGGAGCAGATAGAAGAGCTCATCCAAAAAGGAAAGCTTCAAAAATTTTTGAAAAGAGGGAGAAGCCACCAGGTACAATAAGAAGGATCAGCACGGGGGATTCCAAAGAAGTGAAGATCAGCCACCTCGTCCACAGAATGCAAGAGGGGAAATAAAAAACATCACGAGAGGACCATCAACAGGAGGGTCGTTCAGATCCCTCAAGAAGTCATATAAAAAAAAAAATAAACAGTGTTCACAGCATGCCTCCCTCAAAGCAACAGCGAACGAACCGAGGCATGTACTTCTCTGAAGAAGATGCCCGAGGAATGAAGCAACCTCACAACGATCCATTGGTCATCATGATTATGATTGAAGGCTTCAACACAAGGAGAGTTCTGGTAGATAATGGGAGCTCAGCAGACATTATTTACCTACCCGCCTTTCAACAATTGAAGGTAGACCCAAAGAGACTTCGTCCTTTCGAGTCACCTCTCGTCAGCTTCAGTGGAGACAAGGTTTACCCCCATGGGATAGTGACATTAACGGTCACAGCTGGTTTATATCCGCTCCAGGTAACCAACAAGCATAATTTTTTGGTTGTAGATTCACCATCGTCCTACAATGTGATCATAGGACGGCCCACCCTAAACCGATGGAAGGCTGCTACCTCCACATACTGCCTGAAGGTAAAGTTTCCAACGGAACAAGGAATCGAGGAAATAAGAGGAGACCAGGTTTTGGCAAGAGAATGCTATCAGGCCGTCCTAGCCTCGAAAGAAAACCAAACATGGGTAATCGAAGATAAAACCCCCGAGATTATGGAGAAGTTAGAGACGGTGGAGCTGGGCGAGGGGGATCCCTCCAAGACGACTCAGTTAGGGACGAATTTAAACCCGATGACGAGGGAATAGATTATCAACTTCCTGAAAAACAATCTCGATGTGTTCGCATGGAGGCACGAAGATATGCCTGGTATTTCGGCAAACATCATCCAACACCGTCTAAATGTTAACCCGGAAAGGAAGCCCGTCCAGCAGAAAAGAAGGGTTTTCGGCCTGAACGAAACAAAGCGGTGATGGACGAAGTAAGTAAACTGCTTGCAGCAAATTTTATTCGAGAAGTTTACTATCCAAAGTGGTTAGCAAATGTCGTCATGGTCAAGAAGGCAAATGGGAAATGGAGGATGTGCGTCGACTTCACAGATTTAAATCAGGCCTGCCCCAAAGACAGCTTTCCCTTGCCAAGGATTGACCAATTGGTAGACTCCACCGCCGGGCACAAACTCCTCACTTTCATGGACGCATTTTCAGGGTACAACCAGATACAAATGGCCGAGGAAGATCAAGAAAAAACTGACTTCATCACTAGCCAAGGGCTTTATTGCTACAGGGTTATGCCTTTCGGCTTGAAGAACACGGGGGCCACGTACCAAAGATTGGTAAACCAGATGTTCAACGAGCAAATTGGGAGGAATATGGAAGTGTACATCGATGATATGCTCATCAAGAGCAAAGAGGAAGAGGATCATCTGGACGACTTGAATGAGACGTTCAACACGCTCAGGTAGTATAGCATGAAGTTAAACCCCTCCAAATGCGCCTTTAGAGTTCCCTCAGGAAAGTTCCTCGGGTTCGTAGTTTCATTAAGGGGAATTGAGGCAAACCCGGAGAAAGTAAAGGCCATCCTTGAAATGACTTCACCAAGGACAACTAAAGAGGTACAATCACTCACAGGAAGAATAGCGGCCCTCAACAGGTTCGTCTCGAGGGCTACGAACAAATGCCTCCCTTTCTTCAAAACCTTAAAGAAGGTTTTTGCATGGACGGAGGAATGCGAGATGGCGTTCCAGGAGTTAAAGCGATACTTGAGCAAACCCCCGCAGCTGAGTCCGTCCAAAGAAGGTGAAGATCTGTTCCTATACTTGGCGGTGTCGGCCACAGCTGTAAGTGCAGCCTTGATCAGGGAAGAAAACAAGATACAACTTCCTGTATATTACGTCAGCCAGGCCTACCAGGGAGCTGAGGCTCGATATCCGAGAATGGAAAAAATCACCTTCGCCCTAGTAGTGGCCTTAAGAAAACTGCATCCTTACTTCCAGGCTAACCCAATCAAAGTCATGACAGACCAACCCATCAAGAAAGCAATGAGCAAACCTGAGGCAGCTGGACGAATGGTACAATGGGCTATCGAGCTCAGCCAGTTCGATATCGAATACTGCTCACGAACGGCCATAAAAGCCCAAGCATTAGCAGACTTTATAGCAGAATTCACCGTCAACGACCAGGAAGAAGAAGTCTGGACGATCAACACTGATGATTCGTCCACACAAAAGGGTGGCGAAGCTGGCATAGTGATCGTCTCTCCCCAAGAAGATGTTCTCAAGTATGGGGTCCAGCTGAATTTCCCTGTAACTAATAAGGAAGCAGAATACGAAGCTCTGTTGACGGGGCTCAGATTAGCCCAGGCATTGCGAGCTGAAAAAATCGTGGTCAAAAGTGATTCACAGCTCATCATAAGAGAAGCCAGAGGAGACTTCGAAGCCAAAGAGACAAGGATGCAAAAATATCTTAAACTAACAAATCAACTGTTAAGCAACTTTAGCCAGGTAGAGTTTATACAGGTTCCACAGGAACAGAATGCAGAAGCCGACGAGGTAGCTCACAGCGCATCAGCAGATAAACACGACAAGTCAAATGGTTGGAAACTAGAGAAACAAAACCTCCCCAGCATCAAAGAATTACAAACCTCCTCCGTGCACACCAGGCAGGGATGGACGAACCCAATCTTGTCTTTCCTCAAGGACGGACGACTACCGTTAGACGCCGAAGAAACCAAGAAAGTAAGAAGACGAGCTGCCCGATTCACTGTATTGAATGATCAACTTTATAGAAGAGGTTTCTCTCAACCATACCTAAGATGCATTGAAGAGGAAGAGGCCAGGTATGTCCTCGAGGAAGTACATGGAGGAGTTTGTGGGGACCATATGGGATCAAAGTCCCTCGTTAGAAAGATCCTGAAGGCAGGTTACTTCTGGCCCACAATGCAGCGAGATGCAGAAGACTTCGTGAAGAAGTGTGATAGCTGTCAAAGGTATGGGAATGTTCAACGAGTTCCCGGGGAGATAATGACGAGCATTTCTTCACTCTGGCCATTTGCACAATGGGGGATCGACATTATGGGTCCCCTACCTCAAGGAAAGAGACAAATGAAGTTCCTGCTGGTCACAATTGATTACTTCAAGAAGTGGGTGGAGGCAGAAGCACTGGCGACGATCACAGAGGCTAAGGTACAAAATTTTGTATGGAGAAATATTGTTTGCAGGTTCGGGATTCCAAAGACGATCATATCAGACAATGGTCGTCAGTTCGATTGTCAAGAGTTCAGGTCATTTTGCTCAAACTTAGGTATCAAAAACAAGTATTCTTCACCAAGACATCCTCAGGCCAATGGACAAACAAAAGTAACAAACCGAACCTTGCTTAAGATCATCAAGTCTCGGTTAGTAGGGGCAAAGGGAGCATGGCTCGAGGAACTGTCTGGCGTCCTTTGGGCATACAGGACGACGGCAAGGACACCAACAGGGGAAACTCCTTTCAACCTGACATACGGCACGGAAGCAGTCATTCCAGTCGAAGTAGGGCTCACCAGTATCAGGAGAGAATTTTTTGACGAGAAGGACAATGACGACCAATTGAGATTGAACCTGGATTGTGTGGATGAAATCAGAGGCCAGGCCTCCCAAAGAATGGCCAGGTACCAGCAAAGGATGGCAAGATACTACAATTAAAGAGTGAAGTTGAAAAGATTCAGCATCGGTGACCTCGTCCTCTGGAAAGTAACTACAGCAACGAAGGACCCTGCACAAGGCAAATTGGGCCTAACCTGGGAAGGGCCTTACTGAGTCGTCCACTACTCACGTCAAGGGAGCTACCATCTAGAAGATCTGAAAGGAAACAAGCTACCTCGTCCGTGGAATGTCGAGCACCTAAAGAGGTATTATGAGAAAGAATCTGTGGCCTCATTGTAAGTAATCACCACAATTTAATGCCACATTTTCCATTAAAGCAAGTTATTTCTATGTTTTCTACTACAAGTTATATATTTTTTGTATAAGTAATTATTCAGGATTCTATAAGTGATCATTCAGCATTTCAATAGTTTTGTTCAAAGAAATCGTTGTGTTCTGACTATCTTTCCAAAACAAAAACGATTATTCGTCCAGATCGAAAACACGATGGTATCCTTATGAAGGATACACATCGTCCAGATCGAAAAGACGAACCTCATTGAAAAACGCGCATCACTCACAAAAAGGAATGAAATTCCCTAAAAAAGAATATACATTGTCCAGATCAAAAAGACGATGAAACCCATTCAAGGGATAAAACATCGTCCAGATCCAAAAGACGAGGAAATTCATTCAGAGGGCACACATCGTCCTGATAAGAAATTGCAGAAGGAAAATCCCTAAGTGAACACACGTTGTCCAAGTAAACTACAACAAAAATCATCCAAGTCCAATGATGGACGAAGGAAATTTTTCAAAAGACAAAGAAGTAATTTCAATTCAAATTCTTCTAAGTCTAATGAAAAGAAATTTTGAAATAGATATGGAAAGAAGCAACGAACATAACACAAATATATATACGCTCAAAGATGCAGATTGTTCAGAGAAAGAAGTAAAAAACCCCAAAACATACGGGGACCAAAAGAGAAATGTTTTAACCATGACAGCCCAGGACACACAGGGCTCACCAAAAAAAAAAAAAAAAAAAGGGTACACGATATAAAAACAAATTATTGTGCAGGAGCATCGTCTCCACCCTCGTTAGCCGCAGGAGGGTCCTCGCCTGAAACCATTGAAGCCTGAGCAGCCGAGGCAGCCTCGTCCGCTTCGATTTCTTTATCCACGGCTTCGAAATCCAGATCGTCCAGATTGACCCCCTGCCCGTGCTTGACCAAGTACCTCCTCAGCAACTCAAAAACTTTAAAGTACCACTGAAACAGAATGGTGTTGTATTCATCGGTCGTCTGGAAGGCAAGGACGGCCTTGGCCACAGCTGCTTTCATCTTCTGACCCGCGGCAGCAAGAAGCTCGTCCTTCTGCTTCACTTGAGATTTTGCAACCTCAAGCTGCTCAGTCAGGACTTTGACCTGCTCCATGGAAGTATTATGAGCGTCCATCGCAGTAATCAAGTCTTTGCGCAAAACTGAAGCCTCAGCCTCCATAACCTCCACCTTAGAAGCAGCCATGACAGCCTTCTCCTCACTCGCCAAAAATTGTGAAGTGAGGTGCATTCTCCCCCAACACCTGTGGATAAAAACTTAAAAAGAAAAAAAGAATATATATATATATATACTTTTGGAAAATGACGAAGACAACTCAAAAGATACCTGCACAAGCTTGTGCACGTGCTAGTTCACCATCTCATGAGAAGGCACAAGAGAAATTTCCTTCTTTTCCTCAAGAGTAAATAACTCGTTTGGCCGAGCAACAGCAGTGTCAGCATCGTCCCAAACACTGGAACCCACCTTTTCCTTTCCTTTTTTTCCCGTCTTTTGCCTCTTTCGAGCAGGGACCTCTTCAAGTGAAATTGCTGGGGAAGCTGTCCTTGTTTCGTCCAGAGTAGGGGTAGACGAGCCCCTCTCCGTCATCTCCTTCTCTTTCTCTTTTTCTCTTTCTCTATCAGTAAACTTTAAAGTCTTCTGTCCAATGCTCGAAAGGGGTTCGTTCTTCTTCCCCTTGATTTTCGCATACACATCCTTGTTAAATTTACTCGTCATCTCTGCATTAGAGAGCAAAAAAAAAAAAATGAGAAAGAGTTAAAATGATAAAGAAAAGAAGAACGATCCTGTGTATCAGAATTGCTTACGTTTTCGTTGCTCTCGATCAATCGCTTGAAGGACATAAAGGGAAGGCTCAGGTCCCAAACAGTGACGGGCCAAAGTTCGTGGATCAATGAGTTCGTCGAAGTCGTCAATCGTCTTTGCGTATCTAATCGCCTTCTGAACTCTCTCCTTAAATGAGCTCTTCAAATCAGGACGTTCTTTCACTGCACAACAAGGAAACCATTCAAGGTTGCAAGGACGAACAAAGAAAACAGTCACGAGGATAGAAGAAGGAAAGCAAAAAGGACAAACGCACCAAGACGAGGGGTCTCCCACTGGCGCAGCAACCTGGGAATATTCCCCCAAAAATCATCTGACAAAGTCTCCCAACCGTCTCCTGACACGAAGAAGTATCTCGACTTCCAATAACGAAAGGACGAAGGAAGGTCGACTACTAGATGGGATCTCCTATCCCACGGAACAAGCTCGTAATACCCAAACTCCCTAGACTCTTTTAGACAATAAAGATGGGTAAGCTCATTCACGGTTATCATCTCCCCATCTGCTATGGTCGTCCAGATAATCATACAACTTATGACGATTCTCCAAGAATTGGGCATGAGTTGCCCAGGAGCAATCTGTAGGTGATCTAGAAGCTCCATAATAAACGGGTGGATGGGAAATCTCAGACCACACAAGAAGGCCTCCTCATAAAAGCAAACCTTACTGTGGGCAAAGGCGCAAGCTTTTTCACCCTTCCCGGGAAGACGAACCCTAGTTTCCTCAGGGAATTGAAACCTATCCCTAAATTTACTAAAGACATCAACCTTCAAGTTACATTTTTCCTTGAGGGCATGGAAGGGACGAGGAACGACAGCGGAAGTAGAAGGAAGATTTGACGGAGGAGGCACGGAGGTAGCGGTGTCCACCATAGCCCCGTCCGCAGCCGCGCTAGAGGACGAACCCCTCTCATGACCACTAGACCTTACAACGGAACCCATTTTTTCCCTCCTAGGAACCCCACGGGTGGATTTGAACCAAGAAAGCGACTACTGCAACAATGGGTACAAATCTCTCAAAGCTAAATCTAAGCCACTCCCCCCTACCACAAAATCACCATATTGTGGGTACCGTTCACCGGAAAATTCTAACAGTCCCCCCAAGCGAGCAAAGAAAAAGGTAATAGAAGGAGAAATACGCTCAAAATCAGTGTAATCCACCATTAAGAAGGGACATATGCATTTCGAAAAAGGAAAGTAAAACAAAGAAATAGCAAAAGGAAAGGAGCAAAAAAGAAGGGATACGCACCTTAAAAAGAGGGGAAGAAAATATGAAATCGGATAAGCGAAGCAGTAGCTGCAGTAAACTCAGACACAGAGGAGATAGGGAGAAAAAAGACCAGAAAAGCTAAAAAGAAGGTAGAAATGAAGAAGTTGGTAAAAGTAAATGTTAAAATCTGCCTTGGAAACCGCGGGAAACCAAAAAGACATTCGCCGAAAACAATACCTCCCCACTGGTCAGAACTTGACACGTGGCCACAATGTGTGCCACACCGCCATGAAGCAGTTAATACAGAGAACACATCCCCAAGCACCATTAAAAAAAAAAAAAAACCTTTGGTATTCCCAGGACCGTCCCAGATTACAGACGACCTTGGAATAAGGGGGCAGCTGATGGGCCCAAGAAATGAGTAAAGTCGTCCATCCTAGAAGGACGATGTATAAAGACGACCCCTTTGCCAGCACAGTACAAGGAGGGTTGCCCGAGCAACCCAACCAAGGCCGACTGTTACGGGAAGCAACAATAAATGACAATACCGTTGAGGCTGTGCCTGTCAAATTAACACCTTGCACAAGCGTTACGAGTTCAAGGAGTTATGCTCCCATAATGACGGAACCAACGGCTAGAAGGGCACTAAAACAACCTATATATATCCTTAAGCAAGATCCAAAGAGGGGATAGAAAATCACGTAACTTTCTTCTCATCTTAGTTTTTCTCTGCTTTACCCTACTTGATAAGCTTTTCTAACTTTATCATCGGAGGCGTTGTGGTCAGCGCCCCACCGGTGACCCCTTCCTTTTCTATTTTGCTGTATCTCAGGGTTGATCAAAGCAGTGGACGATCTTTATCTGGACGAACATCTCGACTGACGATTTCAGCATCATCAGTTTGGTGACCCCTTCCTTTTCTATTTTGCTGTATCCCAGGGTTGATCAAAGCAGTGGACGATCTTTATCTGGACGAACATCTCGACTGACGATTTCAGCATCATCATGTTCAATCATGGATGCAAAAGAAGGGCATGGAGGCTTTTATGCTTGGAAAAGCATTTTGAAAGGTCGGGGTATGATTAGAAGAGGAGCGAAGCAGAGAGTTGGGAATGGTGAATCAATTAAGATTTGGGGCAATAACTGGCTGTCTATAATAAACAACTTTGGAGTGCACGGTCCTTTGACAGTAGAATTCCAAGACGCTGCTATAAGTACTCTAATTGATCCCTTTTCTCGTACTTGGGATCATAACTCTTTAGTTGCTGCCCTTGGTCCCACTGATGCAGATTTGGCTAAAAAAATCCTCTTTAATCGTGGGCATGCCAACGAAAGTGAACTTGGTAAGAAGAAGCGTGATCAATGATTCAACCTGCAGTCTTTCTTGCACGAACCAAGGCGAGGATGTTATGCACGCACTATGGTTTTGCTTGAGCTTATCACAAATCTAGGATGCAGACCCACAATGGCGATTTAGACAAGGCTCTTCACGTTCAGACTTTGCTCATTTGCCATCCACAGTGCTGGAATCGAGGTGTAACACTGAGCTGTTTGAGATGCTAACTTGGACTATATGGTTTAGGCACAACAAAGCTAACTTCTCACCGCCGGGTTTTCCACTTGATCAAGTGCTGCAGCGAGCCATTGATGGTCTTCAAGAGTTTCAAGTAGCCCAATCACTAGTCCAGCCACAAGTAGTGAGGCCGACTGTGAGGTGGACAGCCCCTCCTGATGGCTTATACAAAATAAATTTTGATGCAACATTGTCTACCACTTTGGACAGAGTTGGGATAGGAGTAATCATTCGGGACTGTAAAGGTTTGGTCATGGCCTCTTTGTCTCACTCCATTTCCTCGCCTCTTACAGTGCTAGGACTGAAACTATGGTTGCAACTAGAGCGTTGGAGTTTGCTCAAGAATTGGGGCTAGATTCGACTATTTTACAGGGAGATTGTGAAGTACTTATGAACTCATTGAAGGAGGATTCGCTACATTTAGCCTTGTCTGGTCTTTTAATCAAAGATGTAAAAGCTATAGCTGAATCTTTTCAATGTATACAACCTAACTAGGCATGTATATCATGTCAATGGTTTTTCAGTATGAACGGAAGATGTCCCATCACACACATTAATTGCTTATCAGGCAGATTTGCCAATTGTTTAATAAATTTTGAAGTTTTCATTCTCGAAAAAAAAAAATGTGATATATATATATATACATACACAAAATCTTAGAGAAAATCAAATTAAATTCTAAATTGAAGTCTAATTTTGCGCCACATGTCTGATCTAATTTTTAAATTTGTGTGTCAAGTAAATTATTAGGTGCAAAAATCAAAGAGTTTAAATTCAATTAGATTCTAAATTGAAGTTCAATTTTACGCTACGTGTCCCATATAATTTTTTTAATTTTTGTGGCAAGTGAATTATTGGATACAAAAACCGAAGAGTCTAAACATATATATATATATATATATATAAAAGAGGATTTTCCTATTTGGACTAGACTTTTATATAATTCAAAAATACCCTCATCATTAATGAAAAGTAACTTCTCTTATAAATAGGGTTATAAATGTCAAATAACAAATTTCATTTTAAATTCAAAAAGAGACTCCTAAAATTTAGGATTTTTTTTTTCCTTTTACGTTCATCTTTTTATTTCTTAAAATTTAGCCTTTTTTATTCTTTTTTCATCCAATAAAAGTAAAACACCCCAATTTAAAAAATAAAAAATAAAAAAGAGAACTCCTAAAATTTAGCCTTCTTTCCCTTCATGTTCATCTTATTTTTCCTATATACCCAAACTTTTCTCTATATCACTACACCACTTTCAAACACGTTCAAAAAATAAATATTACAGTTAATGCTTATCTCTAAAATTTATTATTTTTATGTGTTTGAAAAATAAAAAATTATATTTCCAAATTATGATAAATGCAAATTATTAACCTTTACCCAAAAAAATAATAGAAGAGTTTATGAGCATGTACAATGCGCTTGCTTAGAGGCTAGTGTGTGTGTGTATCTATACTACTATTTAAGGGGTTTCTCTTGTTTGGATTGGGCATTTTTTTGGTTCCAAAATGCTCATACAACCTACATTTAAGTAGGGGCAAAACTTAAGAATAACACTATAAAAATATATCTTTAACTCTCACCAAAAACATTTCCTATAAAATAAAATCACTCTCCCACTAACCCACTTCTTCAAAGCAACTATACGTTTACTTTTTTTTTTTTTTTTTAAATAGAAAAACAAGTTAAACAAAAAATAAAAAATCATGCTCACGTTTATCTTCCTATCAAAAAAACTTTTTTTTTAAATCCTCAAGTTTATTAAAAAAAAAACTAAATAAATATTGTAGGGACTGGGTTTAAGCACTTCTACCGTGGAGTGAGTAGACTCAAGCCCAGCTAGCTCAATACAATGAATTTGTAGAGAACGGGTTCAAGAACTAGGCCCTAGTGAGAGATACAATGGCTAAGCATGGTTGTTTATGAATTGAATAGCATGGACGTGGATTAAAATGTGCAATGATGTTCCTTGGCCCTCCTCTTGGAAGCTTGAGGTTCTTACTATTTTTTTAGTGATTGGTTACAAAAGTTTCTGTGATGTTACAGGTCGTTGCAGTATTCTATACTTCTCACTTTCTCCTCCTTTTTTCCGGTCCTCTTTCAAGAGGGATTCCTTACATTATATACCCCATTTCTGTTGATATTAGCCCTACATTTGTTGATCAAACAGGTCACTACTTGAGTGCTTGTTCCATCAGCCGCATTTCTATTCTTTCTGTAGGTTGCAGCAACCAAGGTTGCACTGTTCAGGGGTCATTTCCTCATTAATGCGGCCAGAATGTTAGTTGTGAGCATTTAATGTGGAGGTGACAGTTCATCCTAGACTTGCTCCTCCACCATGCTTCCATGGCTGACACGTTGTACTTGTTCCTTCTCTTTAAATGCTCGGGAAGGCTGCTTTTGGTGGCCCGTTACTTCCTCCTCCCATGGTCTTGGTTGGCCGATGACAGGATTGTCCTCGGCAAGGCTCTTGGGCAATTTAGACTTTCACACTTCATCCTCGGGCATTTCTTCCTCCTCGGCACGAGCCTTGAGCTTGGTATAAAGTGAGTCAGGGTTGCCAAATTCTCTGACCCCACAAATATATACACGTTTGATTACAATTTAAAATGCTTTTAACTTCTTTTTAAAAAACCTAACTGCTCTTAACTTCATATACTTATCTAAATTGACAATATCATATCATTCATTATTCACTAGCCTCTGAGCACATGCGTTTCATCACACCCCTAAGTATATTTGTGATCAGAAAATGTAGTAATCTCAAATTATAATGGATACAAATTATTAACATTTACCAAAAAAAATAATAATAATAAAAGAGGATATATATATAATTGTGATTGTTTTTAAATGTATCTGTGCTTATGCACGGGGTTACACACTAGTTATAAAAATGTATACAACACCTTATCAAATTATGAAGTTTTAGGAGAGTCTTATAAATAGGGAGTAGATTAGTTTGGCCAAAGGTTTTTTATTTATTTATTTATAGAATTTCAACCTATAGCGTAACATTAGAGACTTTTACTAGTTGAGTTAATTGGAACTCACAGTTTGGCCAAAGGTTGGGACTTGAAATACCACTTCTTTATGTCAAAAAAAAAATGTCTACAGGGTATTCCTTATTAGCAAAATACTAAATAAGGCAAGTTTCACTCACCCTTAACTATAGTGAAGATGTAATTTCACACTTAAATAAAATAAAATTTAAATAATGTTACCTCTTAAGTTGGATTTTACCCCCTTAAGTTTGGAGATGTTTAGATTTTACATCCTGATATTTCAGAATTTGAATTTTACCCCTTATATTTTAAGAGTGTTTGGATTTTACTCCCTAAAATTTTGGAGTGTTTGGATTTTACACCCTAAAGTATAAGAATTTGGAGTATAAAACTCCAACACTCCCAAATTTTAGGAGGTAAAATCTAAATTCTGAAATATCAGAGTATAAAATCCAAACACTCAAAACTTCAGGAGGTAAAAGTCAAATTTTGAAACTTTAAGGTGTAAAATTCAATCACCTCTAAACTTTAAGGGCGTAGTTTGTAATTTACCCTAAGGACTTCTATCAAATTTAACATAAAATTCTTTCCTCAGAAAAAAAAAACTCCAAATTTTTTATATAGTAAGATATTACTCTACGTAACTTCCTTAAACTCAAAAGATCGTTTGCACCTCATTAGTGTAATAATAAATAAATAAACCCTTAAAAGTAAACTCTAATTAATTTTATTAAACTCGTTTAGCTTTTATAATATTATAATAATAATAATAATAAATCCTAAGACCCAAAAGATATTCTAGATACACTGGATAGAATGGAATTCGTTTTAAGCAAAGCAAGTGGCTAAGTGGTTGCTTATCAAAAAAGTGGCTAAGTGGTTTTCAGCAATGGAGTGAGTGGAAGGTTGAATATGTTCATCAAGAATCTTACAAAATCAGGAAGGACGTTGAGTCCCCCCACAGACCGAGACCCACCCATTTTCATTTTCATAATTTTCTCTCAGCCTTTTATTTTATCTCACCATTCAAGTCCCTTTTACAAAAGAATGGTGTCACATCGTGGCCAAGTGACCTATCTTATCGTTAACCTTCCAAAGCGTAAACTCCAAACATTTGGTTCTCCTTTAATACACCCTATAAATCTAACTAGTTTTAGGCTGTTTATTAGGGACACGAGTCATGTTTTGCCCCCGCTTCCCCCGTCAAAATTTCTTAAGCCCAATAATACACTTTGATTGAGGTTGACACCTTTAAGACCCGTTTTTGGACAACAAGCCTGAGCCAAATTTGTGGTCATCATCTGATGCTTGAAAATAACACTTCAATTTCATTTCATAAAAATAATAACCATTGTTAACACTTGTTGTATTGTACTATGTCTCTAAATTAAATTAAAATGTTCCATCAGAGGTTATAAAAAAAAAAGCGCTTAATAAATAGTTATTTAAAGCAGGAAGATGTTGAGAGATTAAAGAAGTAATAGCTTGAAATTGGTAGTTCAACTTTATTTGTTGGATAGAAAGAAGAAATGAGTGTGGAAAGCAGGGAGGGTAATGTTCACAAACTAAATAAAAAATTAATTTAAAGATATTAAACTATTAAATAACCTTCAAATATTTATCATATTTATGTGATGGATGAAATTGTCTTCAAGATTCTTTACGTCGTTACCTAACTCTAGGACTTAGTCCAAGAAAGGAGCATTTGAGTTCAATCTCATTTAAGACTGAGGGGATAAGCTTTTATACATATATATATATATATATATATATATATATATATATTTTAAAGGAGATATTCTGATTTGTTTAGTTCGTCCATGTATGAACCTAGGCCGGAAATAATGAAATTAAGACAAATAAAGAACTTAGACACGGTAGGATCTAACGGATAAGATGTTATTATGATAACGCTCAAATAGAGAAGTCACTCTCTCCTATTATTTTTTTAATTCATAATAATAATAATAAAAAAATAAAAAAAGACGTCTCATTTTGTCATCACTTATACCCACTGAGAACTCACTTCTTGAGACAAACGGTTGGAAATTGGGATCAAGGTAGTCTTGGATTAACATCTTATAATAGCCCCTAGTAGAGATTTTGCATGCTGATCTAACCTTGAGCGAGGATGAAGGTGAATGATGAGGATCATGGCATGGAGAAATTATGAGGTAAGGATAAGTGTACATGGCGACCATAGGTGGAAACTCACCCTAATTAATGCCCTTGTTACTCTATAATTAAGAAATTATTAATATTGTTTTACCCGAATGACACATCACCTCTCAGGATCTGATGGCAAGTGTCATCATATTGCAAAGAAATTAATCAAATTGAAGGGAATATTTACGAAATTTTCAAATATGTGAGATGCAAAAAAGAGAAAAAAAAAATATGCACAAAAGAAAATAATCATACAATACAGTATTTACGTGATTCGGCAATTTGTTTACGTCCATAGAGTTGCAGGGATTTCACTATTCACATAGAAAAATACAAGATGCAATAGCACAACTTTCTCTCTCAAAAACAACACCAAACCATAATCTCCAAAACAAAACTTTTGTATCATGTGCACAAGATTCACAATGGACTACAAAACGGGCTACAAATTATTGGCCCAAGTCGTAGCGCTCAAGTACTAAACTTCAGAAAATCTCTCATTAAAGACCGTAGCAATTTTATTTTGGGTCAGGTTATAATCCAGATCAAATACAACTAGACTCCACAAACCCTAACACGAATTTCATAGAAATCTCTACATATAAATAGAGGCAAGTATAAACATCTCGTATTGTACTGACCAATATTTGGAGTACCTAGTACATCGAGGAAGCTAGAGTCCCCAATGAATACCAACATAAAGATGAATAGATCATATTTTCGAAAGCAAACATCCTATTCCTACCCAAAAGATTTCTATTTTATTTTATGTTTGTGAAAGCTATTAATCGTTTCTTTGCATTTTGTTATCTTGGACTTGAACTCATACCTGATTAAGAATTGAGTCGTGGTAATGAAAAACTGAGGGGCCGATGAATTGTTTACTCCAAGTAATTGAGGAAGAGGTATGAATTCCTTCCCACAATCTTTACCTTTTCTCTAAATGTTATGTTCATTTAGTTTTCATTTTCCATTTCATGAATGATGCATGATCACTTTTTCTTTATTTTTATGCATTTTATTTGTGCTTGGCTATTCTTTTTTATTCTCATGTACGCATTGCACCCACGGGCACTCCCAATATGACAACAAGAGTAGGTTGAAGGTCTGTTTGGGATCTGCTTATTTTGTTGAAACTGAAAACTTTTTACTGAAAGTACTGTAGGTAAAAGTAAAAGTTAATTGAAATAGTACAGTGAGACCCATGAATAATAACAAAAAGTGCAGTAAAGCTAATGAATAGTAACAAAAATAAGCTGAATAGTAAAATGAGTTGACAAAATTAATAATGCCAAACGGACATTGAAATTGAGAAATTTGAGCCTTGATTAAAACCAAATAATCGTATGCCTAATCCATAAGTGTACACCATCTTGTGTGCTAAAGTACACCAAAATGAAGTGTCATACTATTAGGAATCCAGTGGTTCCTCATGTGAATGGAGAGGAATTATAGGAGAATTGAAGGAAAATTGACTTAATTCGAGATAGTCACCCTCCACAGAGAGAGAGAGAGAGAGAGAGAGGAAATGCACTAAGCAATGACTTGGTTTATTCTTCAATTGATATCTAATGTTGAATTACAATCATGTATTTATAGGAGACTAGCTCTAATGTCATTGACACACATGACTCAAGATAATTGGCTAGTTAATTCAATATGTGCTCTATGAATTAAGTCATGTGTTAAATGAGCTACATGTGTTTAAATCCTAACTAACTCATTCTAATCTCAACCAACTAGCTAACTACCTAATTAAAGGGATTATAATAATTATTTTATATTCTTAACACATACGTAAGCTATACTCAAAGTCATAACTCAAATTCTTTGTTTACATGTATTTTGATTTCCCTTTTCTATCTTGTTTGCTTTTCTTTGTTTATGTGAAACTAACCATTTCAAGATTTTAGTCATGTTAAATATCAATTTCAGTCATAAAAAATGTTTGAAGATTTATGCCATGTTTAGTTTAGTTTCAATTAACTAATTAATTTAGATTTTCTTTGATTAATGTAAAATATTAACAGTTATTTTAAAATATTATTATAAAAATTAATTTAAAAATATTTTTACAATAAACCAAATGGAGCTTAAATGTAGGATTGTAAACAAGCTGAGATTTGTCAAGTAGTGAGTGTTCAAACTTAGCTCGACAACGAATGTATAATGTTCAAGCTGGGCTCGAGCTCGAACTCAAACCAAGCCTAAAAATGATTTTTGAGATCAAGCTCGTCAACAAATCTAAAAGCTTGATCTTGGCTTGGTTTGGCTCAGCTCAGTTTGATTCATTAATCAATCCTAACTCGAGTTTAATATTAAGCTTAAACTTAAGCTCAATATCAAGCTTTGGAGCCAGAGATTCAACACAAGTATATTACCAAGTCTATATCAAGCTTATTATTAAGCCCATTTGGTTTGGACGAGCAATCCCAACTCTCAATTACTTTTTTTTTTTTGATAGGCCCAACTCTCAATTACTTAAAATCTTAGTAAAATAATTGTTTAATTGTGGAACTTATATCAGGCTTCTTACCAAACCCTTAATGAACCTAGGTTTAGTTTGTTTTGTATCGAGTCCTAATGTTCACAATTTGTTTATGAACAATTTTTTTTACTCGAGTTTGACTCATTTATCAAACAAGCTTGAAACTAAGATTTAAGCTTAATTTGTTTATAAACAAACAAATATAGGCAAGCTTTTTTTGATCCAAACCTAAGTTGTTTATGAACAACTTGGTTCATTTACAGTCTTACCTAAATGTTATACCCATATTTTTTTTGCTGTGTTCACAGTCACAAGAAAAATATCTAACTTAATTTTTCTTCCATTTTCATGTCAAGTCTAGAATTTTCCTCTCATTTTTGTTTTAAGTGAAAATGAAAATAAAATCAACGGAGAGAAAGATCTAACTCTTACTCTTGAAGTCCCATCTGACGAGTTTAAGGTAAGAGTTATCGACGTAACTTAGGAGATTAACCTGACTTAAGTTGATCTTAGGCACGCGGCGCACGCTCAATTCATTGGTGTACCAGATTTGTACACATAGGTTTTTTTTTTTTTTTTTTTTAGAGATTTTTTTTTTTTTAGAATTCAATTTTAGAAAAAAGAAAAGTTATTAAATTTTATTTTAAAATGTGAGTAAATTTTAGTATCAATATATATTTACTAAAAAAATAGTAATCTTTTTACAATGAAGCAATCAAGCGACTTTCGTCGGTCATGGTTGATGGAAGTGATATAAAGAGATGAATTTTGTCATTTACAATAGATTAAATATACACATTTTTTGTCATAATTTCAAGTATTGATGGTCTGTTTGCAATTGACCATATTTTTAAAGCCTTCGATTTTTTAAAGGTTTTTTTTTTTTCCCCCTTGAGAAACTCGTTTTTTTAAAGTTAAGCACGAGATAGTCAGCAAAAGACAAATTACAAAACGTCAAAAATTAAAAATTAAAACTATGAGTTGACAAATTTAGCAAAAGTTTTTTCTTTTGACTGAAGTTAGCACAATCATTTACAGTATAATACAAACACATAATGGCGTGACATCTATGTTCCAAACAAAAAATGGAGTGACATGTGGAAAGCCTGGAAGCATATTTTTAAAGAAAAAAAAAACTGGAAGTTAATATTTGTATGTGTCCAAAAGTCCAAACAGGATAAACCATATATATATATCATCATTAAAATTTCTAAAAACTTAGACACTGTACTAGAGCTATTATTTATAGTTTTCTTTTCGAGTATTCTTTATGAATTCTATTTGTTTTTGTTTTTTCAAAAAATTTATAGTTTTAGTGGTATTATTTGGAATCCCTTATAAGGACAACTAAAATTCGAATCTCTTCTCCTTATTTGATGTATGTAACAATTGAATTTATAAAGAAAAACTCTCTCTCTCTCTCTCTCTCTCTCTCTCTCTCTCTCTCTCTCTCTCTCTATATATATATATATATATATATATTATAACTTTTCCTTATTTCTAAGACTATCAATTGTTTAATCTAACTGTATATCAAAACCTAGTAAGATGCTTGTAGATGTAGTCATCACTACTTTTTAATTTTTTTTTTTTTTTTTCTCTCTTTGATAATTTTATAGATACAACATTTGGAAAAGAGAATTTAAATCATGATTCTCCTCTTAAAAGAGAACAAACAGTGTTTTTTTTTTTTAGAATACTAAATATTTTAACACACACACACAGAAGGAAGAATGTCTTAAAGAAACTGACATTAGTGCAGGGACGGAACCAGGATTTGAACCTAGGAGGGGCGAAAGCATGAACCAAAAAAATTTTAAGTGACATGGTTTATAAAAAATATATATCGTGGTAGACAAAACAATTGCACTTTATTACCATAAATATTTAAGTCAAGAAGGAAATAATATGAACAAAAAAAGTTGAAAGTTACAATATAATATTCAAACCTTTTCGAATAAGAATAAAAAAAGAAGAGGACTTCAAATCTCCAAATTTTGGATAATTGGAATTAATATGTTGATTTTATCACATTGACCAACTTACCAATATGATAAACTCATACTTTTGGATGCAACTAAAAATCACACTAATGAAGTTTTCAAAACTTTGTTTGAGGATTTTAAAAAATGGGGATATTAATATTAAGAGTTGGCAATGCTACATCATAAATATTAGCTTCTAAAAGAATTTTGCATTTTATCTTTTGAAAAAAATTTAAATATTGTAATTGATTTTCCTATAATTTATAAATCAATTAAAAAGTTATATAAATTTTTGTCACCCCCCGTAAGGGATTTTTTTTTTTCTATGAGATTTTTTTGGTTATGAGTTATTGAATTATGATATTGGTGATTTGTGGATTTTTTGTTGTGTTGTATTTGGACTATGGAGGGGCCATGGGTCTAAAGAAAGGGTTAAGTGATTAGTTTCTTTTGGGCTATTTGGACTAATCCAAAAATTTGAGGGGGGCCAATTATAAACTCTAAAATAAAGGCATACAAATAAAATTTGCGTAGAAGTCTTTTAACGCAGTTACCACTAATAATATAAAGATAATAATATTGTATTCCACCGAATAATAATAAACACATTATACAGGTGAGCCCGTTTGCTTGACTTTATTGCAGTCAACACCTTCACAACACTTTCTCAAAAAAAAAAAAAAAAAAACACCTTCACAACAATTCCATCCAATCAAATAACATTTTTTGCATTATTAAAAAAAAAAAAATGAGTTTATTTAGATCATTTTCAACATTACAAATTCAATTGCATAGGTTGCAACTCCCAATGATAGATATGTATGTAAAAGATGAAAGACATTTTACAATACATTATTAGAGCATCAGTACCCGCCATGTTATATGGTATATTAGGGTATATTTTAGCATCAAAACACCTTAAAAAGGGCCATTACCTAGTCTTCCAATTGTAAAAAATTTTACAATTATGCTACAATACCATTCTAAAATATATGATGGTACTATAGCAAGCTTCTATAATTTTTTATTATATTTTATTCTCTCTCTCTCTCCATCTTCCTTCACTTCTCTCTCACTCTTGTTCTTGTTCTGCTCTCTCCTCTCCTCAAACCCGAACCCCCTTTTCTTAAACCCAAAATCTGTGTGGTGGTGGTAGCGGCAGAGGTAGTCGTGGGCGTGGGTTGATCTGGGTTGTGTGGTTGGTTTATGATGTGGTTTGGTGGTGTGGGTGTGGGGTTTTGATTTGTGTAGGAGTGGGTTTTGGGTCGATGGGTGGCGGCAGCGTGGTGGGTTTGGGTTGTGGGGTTATGTGTTGTGGTGGCATGGGGTTTTGGTTGTTGAGGTGCAATGGCGATGTGGAGCCGTGGTTGTGGCTGGGTAACGGTGGCTGTAGTGGCTGGGTAATTGTGGTTATGACTAGGTTCCAATAGGTTTGGGTTGGATTTTTGGAATGTGTTTGATTTTGGGTGGCTTTTGACGGGTGTTGCCGTGGTGGTGGGGTAGGTTGTTGCCATGGTGGTGCCTGGTGGTTGGGAGATCAGTGTAGGTCTAGTGGCTGCTGGATCAGCATGGTTTTGGTTGTGAGATCGATGCTTGGTTTTGGCCGTGGGTATGGGTGGTGTTGGGTTTGCTTGCAAATGGGTTTTGGTGATGTTTTGGCCGTGGGTGGTGATTGATGGTGGTGGTGGGTTTGATGAGTGTGAGTGTGGTTAGGTTTTTTCTGGTGTTGGTAATTGGTTGTGGTTTTTTATTACAGTAGAGAGAGAGAGAGAGAGAGAGAGAGAGAGAGAGAGAGAGTAAAAGCAAATAAAAAAGAATATTTAAATAAAATGGAAAAAAAAAAAAAGAGTTTGGGATGTTAAGTGTGTTGTAAAATGGTACGGTATAAATGATAAAGTAAGTTTTGAGATGGTAAAATAGAATAGTTTGAAGATTCCTGATGTGAATGCTCTAAAACTTCTAAAAAAAAGTACTATATTGGGTCAGATTAGCTGGTGTCCTTAGGGCATCCATTATTGAACCAATTTAAGAAACGTTTTATGGAAAAAGAAAAAAGTAACTTATTTTTTTTAATTTTCTATAATTTTTTTTATATAAAAAACTAATTCTTTAAAGGATGTTGTTAGTAAAATCCTTATTAATAAGGTGAAACTACAATGTCGGTCCTTTAAGTTCACCCTATGTGCACAATTGGTCCCTTAAATTTTAAGGGAGCACAATTAGTCTCTTAAGTTTTTAAAACTAAGTTGTATTAATCCTTTTACTAATTGTCGTTAGTGGTGTTGTTTACATGGCTAACAGAACAATGACTTGACCTTTTTTTAATGATGTGACATTTTTCATTAAAAAATTACAAAATAAATTTACACGTAAGAAATTCACAAACCAATACCAAATTAAAACCATTATTGCAACTGGTTCACAAACCCACGCTTTAAAAAAAAAAAAAAAAAAATCACAAACCCACCCATGAGAGAGAGAAAGGGACTAACCCACCGCTGGTGGAGACCCAAGCCCTAGCCACTGCCGGCGACAGCCACTGACCGGCGTCCCTACTTCTTGTAAAATATTAGCATTGATACACCATGTTGAATATGTTAGTATGGATGCGGAAGCGAAAGCATAAAGTATAGAACACAATAACATACGAAAATTATGTGGTTCAGCATAACGGCTTACATCAACGGAGGAAACCCTAAAGGGCTACATCAATAATATATTATAATGTAGTACAAATCCTGTGTTACAATGAACCATAACATGTGTATATATAGTAAATTAAACCCTAAACTAATAGACTTCTAGTACAAGTAGGAGACTTGGCTTGCACACAAAGTATAATTAGGCTTGGGCCTATGTTAATGGGCTAATATATGTCTAACACCCCCTCTCAAACTCAAGATGGAAACTTGATGAAATCTTGAGATTTGATAAGGTTGAGAAGATCCCTTAAATGAAGTTTGACTCTGTTACGGTAGTTTGAGGAAGACAATGGTCTTGCAGTGTTGATGCGACTTCTAACGGTGGTATGACTGTACCAGAGAGTTTTGATGGCAATAGTAGCAAGCCAAAGAAGATGAACGCAGTAAAGAAAACACCGAGGAAGACAAAGATTGCTCTTAAATATACCGCAAGGACAGAAAACCATGGCCACAAGAAGGTGGCTCTGATACCATGTAAAATATTAGCATTGATACACCATGTTGAATATGCTAGTATGGATACGGAAGTGAAAGTATAAAGTATAGAACACAATAACATACGAAGATTACGTGGTTCAACATAACGGCTTACAATACCATGTAAAATATTAGCATTGATACACCATGTTGAATATGCTAGTATGGATGCGGAAACGAAAGCATAAAGTATAGAACACAATAACATACGAAGATTACGTGGTTCAGCATAACGGCTTACATTCACGGAGGAAACCCTAAAGGGCTACATCAATAATATATTATAATGTAGTACAAATCCTGTGTTACAATGGACCATAACATGTGTATATATAGTAAACTAAACCCTAAACTAATAGACTTTTAGTATAAGTAGGAGACTTGGCTTGCACACAAAGTATAATTAGGCTTGAGCCTATGTTAATGAGCTAATATATCTCTAACACTTCTCTTGCACATTGGAAACAAACAAATCCCACTATTACTCTGTCCAGATTGGAAACAAACATTTACATACATAAGGGAATTTCTCCACCCTAATCATCAAAATTGATTAAATTAATCCCCATATATTTAAACAGAAAGAAAAGCAAAAACATTAAAAACATTATATATTTCCAATCTGATTTAGAATAGGGTAGAAAAGGGTTTTGGAACCTGTAGGTAAGTCTTATGCTTGAAACGGAACGTTATTGCATTTGCGCTTGAAGTAATCGAAACTTCGGTTGCCATGGGAGTTTAGTTAGAGTACAATGAAACCAGAAAGTCAGAACTATATGGTTTTCTTTGTTTCTTTTATATTATTAATGGTTACGTTTTTATACAAAAATGCACAACGTTGCTGGTGTGGTGATTTCACTATTGTGCCCTTCTATATTGGGACCGCCATGAGGTTCATGGGGTGGATCATGAGGTGAACGAATCTTCTTTTTTGTTTGTTTCCAATAAGGTCATGAACTAGAATTTGTTCCCAATCTGGACAAAGATGTCGCCTGCAGTGTCTAGGGCTTGGGCTGTCACCGACGGCAACTAGGGCTTGGGTCTCCACCGGTGGCGGATCAGTCCCCTTCTCTCTCTTGTGGGTGGGTTTGTGATTTTTTTTTTTTTTTTTTTAATTTTAGAAGTGTGGGTTTGTGAATTAGTTGCAATACTGGTTTTAATTTGGTATTGGTTTGTGAATTTCTTACGTGTAATTTTATTTTGTAATTTTTTAATAAAAAATGTCACATTATTAAAAAAATGTCAAGTCGTTGTTCTGTTAGTCACGTAAGTAACACCACTAACGGTAGTTAGTATAATGACTAATGCAACTCAGTTTTAAAACTTGAGGGACTAATTGTGCTCCCATGAAATTTACGAGACCAATTATGCACATATAGTGCCCGTTTGGATTCAGCATTTCCGCTGAATCCTGTGGCACGTTTTTCCCTTTTTTTTTTTTTTTTAGCGTGAACAGTAACATCATATGACAGGAGACAAAGTACTGTTTGTGAACAGTAACAAACACAGGTGAGCACTGTGCAGGAGACAAAAGTCACTGTTCATGCACTCTTCACGAGTCCCACGGCACTATTCATCAATTTAAAAATTATTTTGCTACAGTGTTTTCAGTTTTCAGTTTTCAGTTTCAACAAAAATAAGTACTATCCAAACAGACCCATAGTAAACTTAAGGACCAATATTGTAATTTCACCTTTTAATAATCTTTTACTATTTAACTCTAAAATTTTTCCATTCCTTTTTTCGAGGTTGTTCCATTTTTGAATTTTGAGTAGGGCCAGCATTTTCAAGTGAAAAAACAGGATCCCATAAATATGTCTGATTTCCTTAAAACAAATAAAAATAATAATATCTTCGATTTGGTCTAGGCTTGAGAGAGAGAGAGAGAGAGAGAGATACCGAAACGGGGTATCATCAGCTATCAAGCATTCATTTAAGCAAAGCAAAAACTACTTTTTGTGGAAAGTGAGATTATTATTCATTATCATGATCAGGGTGCTTTGATTCTCAGATACACAACACATACACACTTCTCTCTTCTTTCTTTCTCCTCCATTGCTCTCAATTCAATTCCATTATAATGGGTGCAGCACCCGATAGGGAACTTGGAAACCGCTCAGTCATGGGGGAAAATTTCAATCCCATTCCCACGCGCTCATGCTTTTAACATCGCATCTACACGTTGTCCGAGAGTGGCTCACACGGGCCTTTAGAAGCCTGCCACGTGGCAGTGGTTAATATTTTTGTGCAAGTTGGTTGATGTAAATCCAAACGAGATGTCACAAGCAAAGAACTTTTTGGGGAGCGCATGACCTTAGAGGCCATTCAGAGGGCAACCGTATCTATGAATCATATGAAATGAAAGCGACACAAGATTACGATTAGACCCCAAGATCCATAGTCATCCTAACATTTCACATTATAGGAGAGAGAGAGAGAGAATTTTTAGAGAAGTTGATTGAGATAGATAGGTGTGTGTGGTCAACTTTTATTTATGTTTTTTTATCCCCCCCTGCATAAAGTTGTGAAATTATGATTTTACTTTAAGCAAAAATTAGTGAACTTTTGAATTATTTATTCATTAGAAGACCATATGAAAGATGTTATTATTCCTTAAAAAAAGAAAGATGTTATTATATATATGCCTTGGGCCCTTCACTCAAGTGGGAAAGATGACTCACAAAATTACAATATGCAAAAAAAAAGGGTTATTTTTTGAGGAAAAAAAATAATAAGGGGTAGTAACAATAGAAAGATTTTTCAGATCCATCATACTATAACGATCGGAGAAGAATGATTAGGATCTTCTTTTTTTTTTTTTTTTTTTTGACAACATTATGATCATATTTTATCCTTTCTACAATGCCCATAGATGAAATATTAATTTCATATAAGCCTACACTATTAATATTACTTTATTGTTTATTATTAGTAATTTATCACTTTAATAGCTTTGAAAAAAATTAGTATTTATAGACTTAGTTTATGCGTATATTCCATAATTACAGTAGGGTTACATGCTTTGTTGCCTCTCTTTCTTTCTTTTTCTTTTTTTTCTTCTTCTTTTTGACAACTACAATATATCATTAATTTTTTTAAAAACCTTTTTCTTGGTCTAAATGTAAAAATTGACAGAACAATGAGGAGCTTTATACTAAGAGATCAAACAATGAGAAGTGCCAAAAAAGAGGATCTATTCTTTTTCAGTAAATAAGGACTCATTCTTTTTTCTTTTTGCAGAATAAATAAGGACTTATTCATCTTTGAAGAAAATTGCAAATTACATAACAGTGCTTATAGTACCCATATTTTTTCTTCATAAATCATTGAATCTTTTTTTTGAGAATCAAATCATTGAAATTAACCAAAAGAAAGAATGAAGGTGTGAAATGAAAAAAAATAATGTTGTAACATCTACTTTTTGAATAGAAATGAAAAAGGATAATGAACGTGGGGGCGTGGGGAGTAGACTAGACAATGGGACAAAACGAAAAGGCACGTCAAAATCAACACCTTTCTTTCTTTTAACCTTTCAAATGGGAGAGAAGAAAGCCAAATTGGGTTGAGTCTATTTATACGATTCCCATTTGTTGTTGTTTAACCAATGCAATTCATGGTTGGCTTCCTTGGAGTTTATCCTATTAATTTATAATAAGAGGGGTGATCAGTGCACGTCATTGCATATCCTGAGCCACGTGTTAATACTGAGATTTTTTTTTTTTTTTTTTTAGAATAGTCTCAATTGGAAAATTAGATGCAAACAATTATTTCTTACTTTCGGTGGACATTTACAGATTATTATTATAGGTCCATTGAGTCTTGAGTTAATAGTCAATATATATATTTTTTAATTTATCTTATCATCCGCAAGGCTGAGCCGCTGAGGGCTAAAAACAGTAATTCCACAAGACTAGATCAACTTGTAAAAATTTCTACCCAAGAAAAAAAAAATCTATCTTTATTAGATTTAATATTTAATAAGAATGTTTTAGTGATTTTTAATTTTTATTAAGGCACCCTTATCATTTATTTTATAGTTACAACAAATGATGGAGGATTTAAATTTTAGACGTGAAAATATAAAAAAAGTATCAAGTAAATTTCAAGGTTCTTGACACATTCTTATCATTTATGAAGTTTAATAAATTTGTGTCTATCTCCTTCCATGGCTATTACACGGAATGAGATATTATGGAAATATTTCTCTCTCACTCGTAGCATCTAATAAGGTGAAAAACTGTCACTTCTCCACTTTATTTTATGTATTGATCATTTATCCATTTTTATCAAACAAGTCTCCACTTGGAATGGGATATTGGTGTAATTCTCTCGTCTTCTATTTCTTTCCTTTTAGGAATGATATTTTCTTTTCTTTAAAAGAAGTGTATTTGGGACTGTAGTAATTTTATGAATTTATTTCAAAACTTTTGTCATTACGTAGGCAAGTTATCTAGTTCACCATAATCAATTGGACAAAGTTTAGCTATAATTTTTTTTTTAGAAAGAACACTGTAATGTTATTCAGGAAAAGTCAAATCGGCTTGAATTACAGCAGAAGGTGTGGAGGAATATCCTCCATCCATACTGTATACTCGCTAACATGTCTAGCAGTATTATGGGTGGCGCAATTACCCTGTTTCCTAACATGACTATAACTCACATCAACAAATTGACTTGACAACATCTTAGCTTCCTCTACTAAGTTTCCAAAATCAGCATACTCCGTGTCGGCCCCCGCAAGGGTGTTGATGGTGATCTTGGAGTCCCCCTCTAGAATGAAAGACACAAGACCAATTTCACTAGCAAAATTGGTTGTAGACTAAGGTTTTTTTTTAAAATATGTAGTAATGTTTATTTTATTGAGTAGGGTTGCGATAGTTAGTTTTATAGCTAAACTTTGTTCTAATCAAAATCAGTGATATGTAGTAGGACTCCTCATCCTCTTTAAATCTCCCTCCAAAATGTTCTCCAATAAATACCTTAATAGTCTTGTTTGAGTAATTGTATAGGCGTTCCTTTAATCACTGGCAAGATAAATAAACAAACGTATCAACATATTTTAGATAGAATTGGTCACTGTACAGATAGAAGGATGGCAAATAAAGTTTATTTCTTTGCCTAGGTGAGCAATGTTAATTAAATCTATTATTTACAACCATGATCAACACCATGAAAAAATAATTCTCCCACCCTCTATCTATAATATCATTAGTAAATTTCAAGATTATCAAAAAAAAAAATCACCACCTTGTTTGATGGGGAGTTTCTACAGAATTATATGTTTAAACTTTGTTCATTTTTCTGTCGAATAAATTCAAGTTTGTTTATGAACTACTTAGTAAAGTTATTTTTTTCTCATATATATTAAAATCTTTACTAAAATTTTTTACCCTTCACAAATCTATGAATTTTTTATTACGAATGAACTTTTTATATTATCAATTGAATATAAATAATAATTTGATATCATATAAACTTATTTACAAACTTATATAATCCAATTTAACGTTTATATAAGTATTTTTAAACAAGTATACATATAAAAATATAATATTTTATATAGTTGAATTGAGCCCCATGTTCACTAGGTTGTTCATAAACACATTATTAAGATTGAGGTTGACCTATTTAATAGTCGAGTCTAGACTTAAACTTGAGCTTGGTTTGTATGCTACACATTAATATAAACAAATCTTTTTTGGAGTCAAGTTCTAGCTATTTCTTTCTCAAAAAAAAGTTCTAGCTATTTATAAACATGGTTCATTTATAACTTTATATTTACCTTTGTTGATCATAGTAAACAGTCTATCAACCATTTCATCGGAGGACGATCCCATTAAAAGCCAATGACCCACCTTTTAATCATAGTTAAGGGCCATGAGAGCTATGTGGAGTCATGTCGACTGCTTTAATAGTGAGAAGCTCCAAGATAACGAGTTGAAGGAGAAAATGGTCCTAATCAACTTTATGTCAAGACTATAGCGAACCAGGTTCTTCTTCTCACTATCCAAGGCACAGCTCCCACCATCATGAGGAACTTGAGGTAGAAAGTAAACGACTAGTCCTGTTTTGGAAACGACCATCATACTAATTCAGCTAATGTGTATTTAGCATTTAGTCAAAAGCTAGTTGTCTTTTACTTTTTTTTTTTTTAGTAAACTGTGTTTTACTTTTACATACTAGTGTTGAATTTGTATATACATATCACATTATTCAAAAGGAAATTTTCTTATCTCTTCCACGATTTCAAACTTTAGGATACCAAACCAACACCAAAATACGAGGTACCAATTATTTTTCAACCAATGTCAAAGTGTTAAAATATAAATATACATACACACATGCCAATATTCCTCCAAATCATGCCCTTCGATAAATTAATAATAAAAAAAGTCAGCAAAATTTTTGGTAATTTACATTTTAAATGATTTTTTTTTTTTTTTTGAGAATGAAATGATTGTTTTTCATTAGTTATTGAATCATAAGTTTTGATATTGTTCTAACTAAGCGAAGCATAATGAGTAATGAGTATTAATTATGTAATATAAGCAACCTCGCTCGCTCACCTCAGCTTTGTCCTTGTTCACACCCGTCTGCTGTGCCTATGACAACAAAATTGATAACAACAGGTCCAATCAAAGAAAAGCTCTCGAAGACCTTGTCTAGGGGGCCTCCCATCCTACGTACAGTCTTCCACTTTTTTTATTTATTTATTTTTTGAACTGGTAATTACAGTCATTTTGATTGTTTTGGGTATTATGTTTTTTTTAACTTATTTTTATTATTATTTACTAGTTTTATTGTATTTTTTATATTATTTATAGATTTTATTGTATTATTTTAACTAATTGTAACTTTTTTTACAGTATTTTCAGTAATAAATTTTCAGTTTTAACAAAATAAATGACATTCAAATAGACTTTTAAATTGCAAATTATATATAGTTTTAAATTTATCTTAAGAAGTCAACCATCTTAATTAGAATTATTAAAATAATGTTTGTTAACAAATTTGGCCGGAAAACCCATATTGATCCATTTATTTTTTATAAGGTGAATGACTCAACCGACAAAATTAAAATTTAACCAATTATAAATTACTGGAATCCAAGAACTGTTGAGGATCCTTTTCCCTGGGGTTGGGAATTGTCTGAAATCAAAGTAATGTTCAATGCTATTGTTAGATGGTATAATAATAATATATAAATAGTAAAATAAAAGGCAGCGATAGAAACCCATAAAGTAATATAGAACGCAGACTGAGATATCAAAGTTTAGACGTCGGTTGTTGAATAGGGGCCATCACAAAAGCTAACGATAACAAAATATATAGCAATAATAAGTTGATTGATAGTGAGACAAAGCATTACGAGTGGTGGTGATCGAGAGTGTAGCCATTTGGGATAGGGGTCCCCTTTAAACGATGTTAAGTTTAGTTCCCTCATTTTGCATCACATTATCACATGCGTATCTTTTTGCTCAAAAAAAGAAAAAAAAAAATCCCAATAAAGAGTCCCCAACTTAATAAAGCTAGACACTGACCTGTGGCACCAGTATCCATCGTTCAATACTTGAATTCATGGCCTCCATTTGGTTGTCAGTGGGCGAGGCATCTATCTCTCTCTCACAAAAGTAGTACTGAATTGGTGTAATAAAAGCAGAAAGCTAAAGACCCATAGAAACAAACAACCAGATCTTTTCCTTTATGGTGGAAGATTGAAGAATCTATGCTTGCTCGCCATGTCACATGTGTTTCTTTCCTCTATCTATCGACCATCGGACCCCACTCCTCAAAACGCCAACACAACTTACTAAAACTAAACACAACCCAACACATCGTGTTTTTTTTTTTTTTTTTAATTTAATATATTAATTTGTCTCTCTGTCTATCTCTCCAACCTGCTTTTTTATTTTATTTTTTTATTTTTATATATGATTTATTTTCTTTGTAATAAATAAATACTCTCCCTCTTCCCTTGGAAGGAATACTTTGTCTTTGGCAACATGTACTGTACCCCTATCTCTCTCTCTCTCTCTCTCTCTATCCCTTGAGATGAATAAACTAATCCCAAAAGTGTCTGAAGTAAACCCTTTATTTTATTAGCTCAAAATAGTAAAAATCTTAAACAACTTACATATTCATTCTCAGACACACACACTCCCAGTTTCACAAACACGCATATATATATAAATATAAACTCAATACACATAAAGCTTTTTCATTTTTTGTTTTTTTTTTGGGGTTTCATATATTTTATAAGCTCACCGGCGATGCCGACGCCGGTAAGCGCAGCGAGGCAATGCTTAACAGAAGAAGCGGCGCGTGCTTTGGACGACGCGGTTGCGGTGGCGCGTAGACGCAGCCACGCGCAGACGACGTCTCTCCACGCGGTGTCTGCGTTGCTGGCCTTGCCGTCTTCTTCGTTGAGAGAGGCATGTGCACGAGCGAGAAGCAGCGCGTACTCCCCACGGCTCCAATTCCGAGCTCTGGAGCTCTCCGTCGGCGTTTCGTTGGATCGGTTGCCTTCATCCAAATCCGTGGAAGAGCCGCCGGTATCGAATTCACTCATGGCGGCTATCAAACGATCGCAAGCGAACCAGAGGCGCCACCCTGATAACTTCCACTACCAAATCATTCAGAGCCAATCTCAGCAGCAGCAGCAGCAAACGACGTCGCTTTTGAAAGTCGAGCTCAAGCACTTCATTTTGTCGATTCTCGACGACCCGATTGTCAGCCGGGTATTCGGCGAAGCGGGTTTTCGGAGCACCGATATTAAGCTCGCGATTATTCACCCGCCGGTTTCGCGCTTCGCCCGAACCCGATGCCCGCCGGTTTTTCTGTGTAACTTGACCGACCCGGATTTGACACAACGACGTAGTAGTTTCGGGTTTCCGGGTATGGAAGACGAGAATTCGAGAAGAATTGCGGAGGTTCTGGGGAGAAAGAGCGGGAAGAGGAACCCGTTGTTGCTTGGGGTTTGTGCGATGGACGCGCTTCGGAGTTTTACGGAGCGCGTGCAGAATGGAGGAGAGAGTGTTTTGCCGAGTGAGTTAAGTGGGGTGAGTGTGATTTGTATAGGGAATGAGATATCGGAGTTTGTGAATGGAGGTGGGAGTGAAGAGAAGATGGGGTTGAAGTTGAAGGAAGTGCAATGCTTGGACGAGCGAGGAGGGAAAGTTGTGGTCAACTTCGGGGATTTGAAGGCTTTGGTCGATGACAATGATGATTCGAGTGAGGGTGGTGCGAGTTTTGTGGTGTCGAGGTTGAGCCAGTTGGTGGAGCTTCATGGTGAGAGGTTGTGGTTGATGGGTGCAGCGGGGAGTTATGAGACTTACTCCAAGTTTTTGGGGAGGTTTCCAAGTATTGAGAAAGATTGGGATTTGGATTTCTTGCCCATCACTTCTTCTAGTAAGCCTTCTGGTGATGGATTTCCCTACAAGTCCAGGTGGGTACTCCATTATATTATTGGATTGTTTGTTTGGAGAATTTAATGTTTTGTGGGAATTTCAAGACACACAGTTATATTGCTTTGTTTAGTTGTTTTCTTTCTCTATAGTTATTGATTTTTGGATATATGAATTTGCAATTGTACATCTAACTGAATGCAAGTAAGTTTTATAATGTTTGATATATTTCTCTGGGAGATAACCATTTTGTCTCTGGCTCTTTGAATTGATTTCATCTATTGCATAAATGCTACAAGTTTTTATAAGTTTGATACTTAATAATGAAATTTATGCCCAGATTTATACTTTGGATTCTCATATTTTAGAACAGTACTTTCATACAATAGAAGATAATTACATTCTTGCAAGAAAGGGTATATTAACACTCTCTCGGATGGGGTGTCCTTGTAATATTTCTGCACACTTTTCTATGCCTAAAGTATTTCTGCGCACTATATTATGACTAAAGTATCAAAGCTCAGTCATGCTTTCATAATTGTTCTTGCTTAAAGATAGCTGTGTTTCCCATCAAAAAAAAAAAAAAAGATAGCTGTGGTTTCACCTTTTTCAGCCCCAAAATAGGTGGTTTTCAGTTAGATCATTTTCTTGCTGGCTCCGTCCTTTTCATGAAAAGTATTGGAATGATTACATTGCACTTTGTTTAAAGGCCTGCGTTATTAAATATGATTTTTTTTTTTTTAATTTTTTTTTATAATAAGTTTCAGGAAATATGATTTTGTTGCGGTAGCTGTTGTTTCTACATGTCTTTTGCTCTATAGCTAGAGATAAGTGTATGGTTTTCCAATAACTCTAGAGACGCACAAAATTTTACAAGCCTTAATGATAGGTAAAAAAGTGATGTTTATGGTGGTCTTAAATAGGAACTCGTAAAAACTTGCCAACACAGTTGTAGTTAAAATATGAAAATTTTGGTGTCTGTAGCATTTTCTTGTGGTTGCAATCCAAAGCAGCGCCTAGTTGGTGTATAAAAATTAAGATGGTATTTCTAGAATTCTATGGTAAAGACAAGATCATGCTATAGATTTGTCCAATGCAGGGTGTATAGGACATCTAATAAGTGGTTTGTGGCTTGTGCTCATGCGCATATGTGCATGCATGTATTAGTTAGTGCATACACTTTAGCTCCTGACTTTTCTGTGCTCATTGGATCTCACAGTTCCATGCTCATGATATAATTACAGCTTGATGGGGTCCTTTGTACCATTTGCTGGGTTCTTTCCTACGTCATCTGATTTCACAAATCCATTAAGCGTCACAAATCAATCCTTTACTCGTTGTAAGCAATGCACTGAAAAGTATGAGCAAGAAGTTGCTGTTATTCAGAAGGGAGGATTGACTATTTCAGGTGCTGATCAGTATTTGGAAAGCATTCCTCAGTTGCAAATGTCTGAACTTGACACAGGAAAGGGAGTGGATGTGTCAAAGGTGTGTAACTCTTCAAAGTATAATTTCTGTGACTTAGGTACGCATGGATGTGCATGTTCACCCACACTGAAACATAGAGATGCCTACACAAACACAGAACACACACACACACACACAGAAAAAGAAAAGAGCTTAACACTTACGTGTTCCATAACTGGTTCAAAATTTTTATCATTTTCCCTTTTTTCATAATTAGATTGTGATAATATTTATGTAAGAGTGTTTTATTCAGTGCAGACCAAAGATGATTCAACAACATTGAATACAAAAATTTTGGGGCTGCAAAGGAAATGGAATAGCACCTGTCAACATCTCCATCAAGCACAAACATTTCCTAAATTAGATATTTCCCATGCCAGGTCCCAAGTTCCATCTGCTGAGGGCTTACATTTTATTACAAATAGGAAGGAAACAAGTATAGATTCAACTCTTAATGAAGGCCAATGTGAAAATCCAAGCCCCAATATGGCCACAGATTGGCAAAAACTTTTCCCATTAAAACAGAACATACAAATACCAGTGGCTTCTGATGCTAAAAGTGCTAAATTTCAATCTGAGCTATCGGTAAAAGTTTCAAAGAGTCAGCAAATTGAGGTGGAGAGCCCTTGGCTCTCCACATACTCAATGCCCAATATGCGTCTGCCCCCTGACCGCACATCACCTTCATCCATCACTTCTGTGACTACAGATTTGGGGCTGGGAACACTATATGCATCAACCAGTCAGGAGCCAGACAGTCCAAAACTACCAGGTTGCAAAGATCATCTTCAGCACTTTTCAGGTTCGATTTCTGCAGAGGTTGATGCAGTGAGTGAAAGTACTTCTCACCAAATTGCCCATTCCTCTTCCTGCTCTGGTCCTAATATGGCAGGGCAAGCTGATCCAAGTGATCTTAAATCCCTTAGGAGATTTCTTGCTGAAAAGGTTTGCTGGCAAGATGAAGCCATATGTTCTATTAGCGAAGCTATAACTCGCTGCAGATCTGGTAATGGAAGGCATCGTGGCTCAGGTCCCATTGGAGACATTTGGCTCACTTTCCTTGGACCGGACATAGTTGGAAAGAGGAAAATTGCTTCAGCACTAGCTGAGATAATGTTTGGCACCAGGGAAAGCCTAATCTCTGTGGATTTGGGCTCCCAAGACAGGGTTTACCGATCAGACTCAATGTTTGAACATCAAGAATTTGACGGTTACAATGTGAAGTGTAGGGGAAAGACTGTTGTTGATTATATAGCTGGGGAGTTGAGCAAGAAATCGCGTTCAGTTGTCTTCCTTCAAAATGTAGATAAGGCTGATTTTTTGGCCCAAAGTAGCTTATCTCAGGCCATTAGGACAGGTAAATTTGCAGACTCGCATGGGAGAGAGATCAGCATCAACAATATGATCTTTGTGGTAACCTCATCTGTCCCGAAGAGTGATAGAACCTTCTTTTCCAATAAAGAACCCATGGAATTTTCTGAGGAAAGAATACTCAAAGCCAAAAGATTTCAAATTAAGATATTAAATGAATGTGTTGCTAGGGATGCCAGAAGAAGCAGTGGCATAAATGTGAGAATAACACCTAGAAAAGGTACCTCAAATCCTTCTTCTGTAAATAAAAGGAAGTTGATTGACACCTGTGAGTCTCTGGAGCAGGGTGAAACCTTCCAGATACAGAAATGTGCACACAAGGTATCAAAATCCTTTTTGGATTTGAATCTGCCAGTAGAGGATATGGAGGACGTGAATTGTGGAGACTACGATAGTGACTCCATCTCTGAGAACTCAGAAGCTTGGTTAGAGGAGTTCTTTGAAAAAGTGGATCAAAAAGTGGACTTTAAACCATTTGATTTTGATGCACTTGCCGGAAAAATAGTGAAGGATATTAGCCTACGGTTTCAGAGGACGTTAGGATCGGAGGTTAAGCTGGAGATTGATTATGAAGTTATGGTGCAAATACTTGCAGCTGCTTGGTTATCAGATAGGAAGAGAGCAGTGGAGGAATGGGTTGAACAGGTTCTCAGCAGGAGCTTTGCTGAAGCCCAGCAGAAGTACCACCTTACTACTCAGTCTGTTCTGAAACTAGCCACTTGTGAAGGCCTTTTTGGGGTAGAACAGGCTTCTGGACTTGGAGCATGCCTTCCTGCTAGAGTTCATTTGAATTAATTTTTTGCTCACTGTGCTTTTTGTAATTACATATGTATAATGTAGCTTTTTGCATATAGCTTTTGGCATTTGAAAAGCCTTGTTTGGCTATAGTTGAAATCCAGGTAAAAAAATTTTGGGCAACCATTGTGTTTTGTTTTGAATGGCAGTAGCAATAGAATGTATAATTTTTCTTTTTCTATTTCTTTAAGCTACCCAGATCTATAAATTCTTGCTAGAACCATTTGTACTTCTTCATCCAAGCTTTTTAGAGTCCTGCAATGTGGTAAACGTCCTAGCTGTTTAGGCTTATGACAACGTTAGTCAAATGAGGGCTCTTGGGCCATTAAATTCGCTTAAGTAAAACTCCAATTTCATTGTTGGGTTTAAAATGTAAAATAATCCTCAAGCCAATCACTGCCCTTGGGACAATTGGAGTAGATGGCCCGCTTCACTCTCTCTGGCTCTGCTACTACTTCCAGGCTCAGGCTCCCAGTCTACAACCACAAGAAAGGGAAGTGCAAGTATACCCATATTATTATTATTTATTTATTTATTACTATAATGCTAATTATACTATACCTTCTAAGTTTGGGGGATTTTGATTTTAGTCTTAATTTTTAGAACTTAATTTTAAGGGGAAATTACAATTTACCCACCTGCGGTTTGGCCCGTTTTAATAATGCCTACCCGTGGTTTGAAATTTGTCACTTAACCCACCTGAGGTGACTTCCGTTAGGCCCCCGTTATCTACCTCAGCCATTTCCGTTTAAAAATCCCCTTTACTATATAAGTCAAAAATTAGAACTCAATTAGAACACAATTAGAACCCTAAGGACTGAGCTCTCTCCCTCTCCCTACCTTCGAACCCTCAAAAATCCCATTACCCTTAATCCCTTTCCCTCTGTACTCCGATTGCCAAAGTGAAATTCCTCCTCAAACACTTGCAAGCAAAGAGGAGTGCTGAAGTTTGAGTTTTCCTCTGTATCAGGTATGAAATTACTTTTTAGGGTTTGCCATTGTTGTGTTTATTCTTTTTCAATGTGTAACGATTGATGAAATTAGTGGTTTACCATTGTTCTTTTCCAATGTTTATTCAGATTAAAGTTTTTTTGTCATAAAATTAGTGGTTTACCATTGTTGGGTTTACCATTGGTGTGTTTGTTCTTTTATAGTTGACATTGATGACTGTGGTCCTTAGGAATATTTTGGTTAGATGCATCTTTAGGTTGTTTGTGGTCCCATGGAGACAAATTATTTAGTTGGTCGTGTTTCTTGTCTCTGACCCCATGTTACTTGGTGTTTGGTGTGCAACTGAAATTATTTTGCTTTTGTGTGTTGTCTCTATGCATGTGTTGGTTATGTATATAATTATTGTTGTTTATGCATGTGTTTTAAACCCTGCAGATGGTTGCTGAAATTCGTTTTGATTTTACTATTCACCATAGTGGGAATTTTGAGTGGAACCCTGGTTTAGAGTATGTAGGTGGTGAGGTATCTACAATGGCTAATGTTGATCCAGATCTACTAAGTCATTTTGAGATACAAGACATTTGTGCTGAGGCTGGGGAACCCATTAACAGTAGAATTTATTATTTAATACATGGTGGTGACTTAGAGCAAGGGTTAAGATTAATTACTTCAGATGAGGATGTGACCTACATGTGTGAACTATATGTTGAATGGTCAACAAATGAAATCACACTTTATGTAGGACCTGAAGTTGAACCAATTGCTATTGAAAAACCTATAGCTGAACCAGATCAACCAATTGCAGTAGACCAGTCATGGGAAATGAATGATGAAGATGATGATACTGATGATGATCCTGATTGTGAGGAGGTGACCAATACTGTTAGGGAGTCTGTGGTTGACCAAAATGATGTTAGTGAAGAACCTGTTGAGGGTTTAAGGGATGACAGTGTTGGTGGAGCTGTGCATGTGGATGACCAAACAACCCATGGACAAACTGTTGATAATGAAGATGTTCATGTGGATGAACCTGATTGGCTAGAGGAAGGGTATGAAGGACCAGATTATCCTGATGACATATTTGGTGCTGGGAACAATGAGGTGCCTAATATGAGAGAGCATCAAAGAGATAGTAAAATGTAAATGAGGAAGATGGTGTGAGAGAGCAAGTTACAGATGATGGGAAGAGACCAGAAGCTGCTGCTAGTGATGAAGCTGTTGCCAGTGATCAAGCTACTGATAATAATGATTGGGCTGAAAAAGCCCTTGATGATGATGACGCTAGGAACATAGACAGTTCAGAGGATGAGGATGAAAGGGTGACATATCCAGAGTTTAATGAGAACACTGGCATGAGTAACCTTCAGTTATGCAAGGGTATGAAGTTCCCAAATGTTAAGGTGTTTAGGGCTGCCTTGAGGGAATATGCAGTGAGAAAGTCTGTGGACATTAAGTTCAAGTTTAATGAGAAGACCAAAGTTTCTGTCTACTGCAAGTATGACTGTGGTTGGAGGGTATACACATCACAGATTGCAGGGGAGTTAACCTTCCAGATAAAGACCATGTTTCCAACTTGTACATGTGGGAGGACATTCAAGCATAGTTAGGTCACTTCTACATATGTGGCTAGGAAATACTTGGAGGATTTCAACAATAACCCTGATTAGGCAGTTTTTGGTGTGAAGCGTCGAGTCATGCAGGATGTAAATGTTGACTTGAGCATAAATCAGGTGTATAGAGCTAAGAGGAAAGCTAGAGAGTTCATACTAGGCAATGAGAGGTTGCAGTATGGGAAGCTTAGGGACTATGCAGAGATGGTAAGAGTAACTGATGTGGGGAGTAGGATAATCCTGCAAACTGAGATTATTGAGCCTAACACACAACCCAAGTTCAAGAGGATGTATGTGAGATACAATGCACAGAAAGTTGGATTCTGGAGGGGTGCAGGCCACTTATAGGATTAGATGGTTGCCACTTGAAGGGCAAGTTTGGTGGACATATATTATCAGCAACTGCAAGGGATGAGAATAACAATATTTTCCCTGTTGCATTAGGTGTAGTTGAGCAAGAAAACAAGGATTCTTGGGTGTGGTTTTTACAAACATTTGCAGATGATATTGGGAGGCCAGATGAGCTAAATCTGGTGTTCATTTTAGATATGCAGAAGGTAATACTTGTTTTGTTCATTTCTGCTTTATACTTATTTGTTTTTATTTTTAGGTTGATGGTGTTCATTGTTGATTGTATTTATCATAACCAGGAATTGATACCTGCCATGGAGATGTTGTTCCCAATAGTGGAACATAGATTTTGTGTGAAATATATTTATAACAACTTTAAGTTAACCTTCAAGGGTTTAGAGTTGAAGACTGCATTATGGAGGTGTGCTGCAGCAACAACAGTTAGGGAGTTTGAAAAGAGAATGCAAGAGATGAAGGAATTGGACAGAGAAGCATGGGAGTATGTAGCAGATATCCAACCAACCCAATGGACCAAGTCACATTTCACTCCAAGGGCCATCTCTGATTGTTATGTGAACAATCTTAGTGAGTCATTTAATTCCATGATACTAGAAGCTAGGGATAAGCCTATCATTGCCATGCTAGAGTGGATTAGGGTTAGGTTGATGACTAAAATGTACAGTAAGAGGACTAGTAGTGAAAAATTCACTAGTGACCTTTGTCCAAACATAATGCAGAAGCTTGAGTAGTTGAAAGTTGATTCTAAGCCATTTTCTGCTATTCCATCAGCTTGCTATATATATGAGGTTGATAATGAGTATGAGAGACATGTTATTAACCTTAGTAGAAAGTGTTGTACATGTAGAGTTTGGGATTTGACAGGAATCCCATGTAAACATGGTGTTACAGCAATCTATAAGAACCTAGAGAGGCCTGAGGATTATGTGCATGCATGCTTTAGAAATGATGCCTATGTGGTTGCATATAAGGAGATGATTACCCCACTGCCTGGCCAAGATGAATGGGTTCAAACGAGCCAACCTGCCCCTGTTGCTCCAATTGTGCACAAGCCTCCAGGCAGGCCACCAATGAAAAGGAAGAAAGATGCAGATGAGCCAAACAACCCATACAAAGTCTCTAGGTCATATAGACCTATAAAATGAGGGTTTTGCCATCAAGAGGGGCATAATTCAAGGAGGTGTAAGGCTGGAATAACTGGTGAGACACCATGGCAAAGGATGCAGAGAATTGAGAGGCAAAATAAATTTATAAGTAAAGCAATAATGTGTTCACTATGACAATTATATTACAAGTCTATTTCTGATGCAAGACAATTCTTTTTGTAGGGACAAGAGGGACAAGGAACAACCAGCTAACTGAACAACCAGCTAACCGACCAACTAGCCAGACAGCTAACTAGGCAGCCAGCTAACCAACCAGCCAACCAGGCAACCAATGAGCAAGCAAGGCAGTCAACAAGACTAGCAAACAAGAAGGCCAAGGCTAATCAGTCAACCAAAGCAGCAGAGAACCAGACAACCAGTCAACCAACAAGTGGGGTAGCCAGCCATTCAATAAGAAAGCCAACCACCCATCAAGCAAGTCAACCAGCCAACCAGTCAACCAGCCACAAAAGCAGCCACTAAGGCAACCAACAGGCAAACCCTACACATAGCTAGCCCAAACATCTGGTTCAGCTTCAAGCAGACCACCAAGCAAAGTACCCAATGCTCAATGGTTCTCATGCAGCTAGCCCATCTCTCATACTCCTTAGGTATATACACAAACACAAACACAAACACTATCCCTTATACTTACATAGTTAGATCTTGATATGGAGTTTCTATGTATTTTGCAGGCTTGAAGAAGGTTAGTACCACCAAGGGTCGTTGGGAGATGAGGTGGATTAAGAGCTGAGACATCTGGTGAAATGTTCTCAACAGGCAGGGGAAAAGGCAAGGACAAGGGCAAGGTCTTTGGGAAATAAAAATTGGAAATTGTGCAAGCAGGAACTTTACTTTACTTTTTTTTTTTTATTGTGGCAAGGACAAGGGCAATTGTTTAGTTGATAGTAGCATGTCACCACTTTTTTGTTTTTTTTATTATTGTGCAGAACTTTATACTGTAAAGTTATTTTGTTGTTATCTTAGTGGGGACAGAACAACCTATTGTGTAGATGAAATTTGGCAGTGTTTAGCCATTAATGTTTGGTGGAGTCCACTTGTTTTGAACAATGCTTATTATATAGTATGGAATGATACTCTTGCTTAGATAAAACTTGGCAGTGTTATATATGTATGGTAGTATTATATGTAGTGTTTAGCCATTAATATTTGGCAGTATTATATATGTATGGAATGGTCTTACTTTAAAATATAATTCTTTATGCTTTTTCAATTGATGTAAACAGAATTTTGTGGGGTGTATGTACTTGCCTACCCAATTGATGTACAACATACACAATCTTTATAAAGAATAACAGATTGCATACCTTATTCAAATTACAATATCATATTACATAAAGAAGGTAGCATTACATAAACAAGAACAAATTACATAAAGAAGAACACATCACATAAAGAACAACATTACATAGTGCCAAATAAAGAACAACATTATATAAAGAACAACATAAAGAACACATTGCATACTATATTCAAATAAACAACAACATTACATAGTGCCAAATACATGGAATGCACTTGTCAAAAGTGGTAGTATTCAAAATTATACCCAAAATTATACAATAACTACAATAACTTGCCTTCAAGGCAGACACAATGGATTTGTTCCAAATTTTCCCATCCTACCAGAAAATACATAAAAAATAGCAAAAAAACCCCATGACACAAGAAGTGCGAATTTGTACTTCTGTAACTTCTCTTTAGCTATCCTCTCTCTCAACCTAGCTTTTTCTTCCATTCGCTTGGCTTTGTTTTCCCTCTCAATAGCTGTTGTTTCCCTATTCCTCTGCAACTCTTACTTGATTCTTGTGCATACTGAATCTTGCAAGGACAATGGGTGCAACTTCAGATCCACACTTACAAGTTTTGCCATCCAACCACCTAAAGTATTTACAAGTAGGTTTCTCATCCTACAAACAAAATCAAATTTGGGTTATTCATAAAGCCAACAAAACCAGAAAACCAACAAAACCAAAAATAAAAATAAAAATAAAAACGGAACAAAATATGAAACCCAACTATTACTCACCACATCATAGTAGCTGCACCTATAAAACCTTCTCCCAAAATTGTTCAAGGTCAGAGCAGTGCGTAGCCGACAATGGGCAGTAGAGCATGGATGGTGACTGGAACCGGAGTAATAGCTTGAAGAAGACATGTTCAGATTTCACTTTGGCAATCGGAGTACAGAGGGAAAGGGATTTTTGAGGGTTCGAAGGTAGGGAGAGGGAGAGAGCTCAGTCCTTAGGGTTCTAATTGTGTTCTAATTGGGTTCTAATTTTTGGCTTATATAGTAAAGGAGATTTTTAAACGGAAAGGGCTGAGGTGGGTAACGGGGGTCTAACGGAGGTCACCTCAAGTGGGTTAAGTGACAAATTTCAAACCACGGGTAGGCATTGTTAAAACGGGCCAAACCACAGGTGGGTAAATTGTAATTTCTCATAATTTTAATCTCTATCGTTTGAGGTTGTTTACATTGTCACCCTACCGTCTATTCCTCTTAATAACGTGACAATTACAACCCAAATAAACTCAAAATGATTACTTTTTAATAATTAAACTATATCAACATTATTTCCTCCAAAAAAAAAAAAAAAACCATATCAACATTTATTTTTTTTGAAGACAAAGCAAACATTCATTCATTAATTAATGTTTAAATAGTCTTAGTACAAGGCTTCTGGGATAGGGGGTGGAGAATCCTCCATCCAATACAACTCTTGACTAATATTTCTAGCGTATTGAGCCAAAATATGCACTACCTTACTTCCCCCTCTTCTAACATAGCTTATAGAAACTAAATGCAACCCACGAAGGCAGCAATGAATGTCTTCATAAAAATGTCCCAGGAATGAGTGACCACCTGATGAGCCCGACACTACTTTCATGATAGTAGTGTTGTCGCCTTCAATTATCAACTTTGAGAAACTTGCTTCCATAGAGAATTCAATGGCCTTTCGACAAGCCAACGCCTTTGCTTCTTTACTGCTACTAATCGAAGGCCCTTTGACAGACATTGTAGCCATTACTTCTCCATATGAGTTTTGGATTATTGCCCCAAAACCCAAGCAATGAAGCCCAAAAAAGACAGCCGCATCGAAGTTATCAACATTTATTTTTAAAATTAAACAACATTATCTCTTTTTTTTTTTAATATTCTTTTTAATTCTTCATTTATTATTTTCTCTTTCTTTCCTTTTCTACTTAACCAATTATCTTTTGAGAAATACTAGGGACACATAAAATGACACAGCTTTTGCCATAACTTGCCACGTAGTGAGTTGTGAGTGGTAGATGTGTGATGGTGGGGACACAGAATATGGGTAATATGAATTTAGACAAATGAAGATTTATGCAAACAAGTAAATCCTAGATGCAAATTTTACATAACATGTGAGCATGTATCATGAAAACTTGAATTCAATCTAGATGACATGTGAGTGGTTTAAATTAATGCAAAACATAAAATCATTTTGGAAAAGGATTCCTTCCAATTGAGTCCTCCAATTTCCTACCATTTTTAGCCTAATGTGCGATACATAGCATTTATTTGATTTTTAAATGTCACATGTCTTACATCTAAAAAAAAAAAAAAAGGACTTAATTGGAGGGGATCTTATCTCTATTCTTCCCCCTAGTTCTAAAAAAGGTAATAAATAAATAAAAGTATAGGTTGCAAATGGGGTGTTTACAGTGTAATACCTTAAACACTAAAAAATTAATAATAATTAGATAGTTAAGTACAATAACCTTGGGGTTAATTATTTATTATTATTTCTTTAGGGTTTTTAGAAGCATTAAGTTAATAACCCTTTGTTAATTACTAAATACATCAAAGTTATTATTATAATTAAAAAAACACACACACACACATCAAGGTTAACCACATTACATAGGGTTCTAGAGTGAGGAAAGTCTCAAAATTTACAAAGAAGAGGAGATTGAGGTGACAATTTAGGATTTTTTTTTTTTGCATTATCATTATTTTTGTAACATTTTAGATGGTAGTCAAGTTTGCGAAACTATTTAGCAAACTAGTATCTCAAGTATCTAAAACTCGAGTTCCAAGATGGAACTTGAGTTGCATGTGGTAGCAATCTGACATGGAAAACATCTACGTGAAACTCGAGTTTTTAAGACTTGAATTCCACCATTTTCTATCCAAGCGTTTGTTGTTGTTGTTGTTGTTCTTCTTCTTTTTCTTCAGATTGTGCTATGTTCTTCTTCTTCTCCAGTCAGATCGTCTTCCTCTTCCTCTGTTCTTCTTCAAATCTGCGTTTTCCAGATCGTCTATCTTCTTCTTTCGTCTTCTTTGTATCTGATTCTTCTTCTTCGTTTGGTTTCTTCAGATTTATTTCTATAGAACTCGAGTCTTAAAAGCTCAAGTTTGTCACTAAACTTGAGTCTCTAAGACTCAGGATGCTAGTTTCTTAAATAATTTCAAAAACATGTTTACTAACGAAATAGTCTTTGAAATTTTGCTATATGGCAAATATCCCCAAAAATTTGGAGGCAAGATCAATCAAAGCATCCCTAAGATAAGAAACTCTTCCTAAAAACTCTAATCTCTCTAAAAACTCGATAGTCTAAGATTTTGGAAGGTCGGGATTTTCAAGTTAGAAGGATTTAAGCTAATTGAGTATAAGACACAACCTTTTAAAATCTCATTCTTTTTAAAACAATTTAGTTAACCTCACTCACCAAAATAAGTTACACCAATTACCAAACGAAAAACACATATTCACTAGTTCACTGTCTTCTGAACCCAGAGGTTTGGAGTGAGTTCGTTGAAATTGAACTGCAAGAAAATTCTATCCCTTCTGTTTGCGCACGAAAGGTCTGAATTCTGCACAGGCCCAATCTTCATTCAGGATAAGGCAGAATGTTACTGGGCCACACCTACATGTGAGGGCCCACATTTTGTGGGCCTGTTTTCAAACAAACGGTTTCTTAATTCTTAAGGATTTGTTTTGTTTTCCTTTTCCAAATCATGTTTCTTGACTGCAAAAGTGAGGCCACGTGTGGCATGACTTTGAAGACGTTTTTTTTTTTTTTTTTTAAATAAATTTTTTGTGGAGAAGATAAAAAAAGAGACTTGCTTGTAATCATTGCTCCATGTCCCATGTACATTGTCGCTTAGGGTTTTTGGCAAGTCCATGAGTACCACTAGTACACAGTCGAGCGTACCACTACTCGACCCCATTACCATAATTTCTAGATATTAAAAAGTATGAGCCAGTATTAGAACTCAAATCCGTGACCCTTCACACTTAGTTTGAGGTGATGGGTCTTCCAAGAAATTCTTATTGCTGTACCACACTTGCATGTGGTAAAAGAACTATATTGGCAAAAATACCATTTTCGTTCTTATATTTTGATTCTATTCTTGTTTTGGTTTATATATATTTTACTGCTTTTAGTCTCTAAATGAAAAAAAAAAAAAAAAGTCTTATTTTGGTCCCTATCGTTACTCACTTAGCGAAAATATCATACGTGGTAAACGGAGTGCACTGTTTGCACAATAATTGTTGACGTGGTTAATAAAATAATAATAAAAATGCCACATCAACCTCCCATTAAAAAAAAAAACAAATTAATTTATCAATTTTAACAAAATAAAAAAGAAAAAGCAAAATTAAAATCCAAAAAATACATGAATTTAGATCTGTGTTCATCTTTACCAAAAACTCTAAAGAACATAAACCTAGATTTAAACATAAGAACACATGTCCAGATTTTCTAGCATTTTCTTGCCATTTCTTGTCAACCAAACACAAAAACACAAACACAAACCAATTTCTAGCAAGAACACAAACACAAACCCAGCAACATATCTTTCTTGTCAAAGAAAGATCTGTTGCTGTTCTTGTGTGTTTATATTAAAGATCCAAATTAATGTGTATTTCGGTTTTAATTCTGTTATTTATTTATTTTTTATTTTCTTAAAATAGATAAATTAATTTTTTGTAGAATCAAAGATATACATGGATGTTGATGTGTCTTTTTTAATTATTATTTTATTTTGACATGGAATTTTTTAATGCCAAATAAGTAATTTTTTAAATATTATTATATTGGTTACGTCAGCATTCCGTTGGCCACATAGTATATTTCCATTGAGTGAGTAATGGTAGGATCAAAATGGAATCCTTTTTTCATTTAAGGACTAAAAATAATAAAATAAAAAAATAAATACCAAAATAGAAATAGAGTCAAAATATAAGAAAGAAAATGGTATTTTTGCCAACTATATTTGTAAGTTTACTTTCTAGTTTTTATTTTTTATTTGTAAGTAAGTCGAGGCGGCTAGCTAGCTACAGAATACAGAGGTCGTTGTTTGAGATCAGCCTTAGACAAGAAGAAAAACCAGACACTTTGGTTGGCTTGCTGAACTAAGCAATGATGTCACTCATACCATGACCTTAAAACATGTATTATATATACTATGGAGAGGTCGCTTCAGCTTTTCTTTCTATTTTCTTATTATGAGTACTACTCTACACTCTTTACTCTACACTCTACACTCTACGATAACAAGAAACTTCAATCATATAAATGCTTGCACTTCTGTATCGAGTGAGATTGTTTGTGCTTCATCCGCATTTTCATTAAGATCAAAATGAATCGATCTCAAGAGGCAAAAACTGAAATCAAGATTCAACACTAGTTAGACTCAAAAGCTTTCAATTTTTAATTGCAATTTATGAATGCTAATAAACCACAAATGACTTGCCGGCCATGATTTGCTTTTTTGGCTATTAGGTCTCAATCTTCTGTTGCCATTAGCCTTGATCATATTTATTTACCACACGTACAAATTTTATTCATTTTCGAAAATATAAAGATAAAGGACATGATAATATTTTGGGAAAGTCATTTATATCATCATTTCTTTAAAATGTTGTTATAGATTATAAAATTTAGGGGAATTTTAAAATTTTTGGGGACATCCCTCCCCTAAGAGATCACCTTTTTTTCAAGACTCTGCACAAAGATGACTATAGTTTTAAGAGTTTTATGTATTGACTATTGAGTGGGAAAGTTGGTTTTGTAAATGTACAAACTATTTCGGATATTTTTTTTTAAGGTGTTCTTGGGGTTTACACTTATAATGTCATTATCTACTCATCTCATTCTTCTTTAAAAAAAAAATAAAAAAACTATTGATTTTTTTTTTTTTATATTTTAAAGGAAATTGTTAGATTTTTTTTTTTAATGAGGGGAGCTAAATAGTGTCACTAAAGCACACAATTTGAACTATTTAAAAAAAAAAATTATTTGCTTATTTGTTTAAAAAAATTCGACTTTTTTTAATAAAAATAATTTAATGTTACAAAAAAATATAATTATAATTATATAATTGACAAAAATATAATTAACTTTTTTAATTAAAAAAACTAAGGTTTTAAAAAGTGGTATTATTATAAATTAATAGGCTCTTTTTTTTTTTTTTTTTTTGAGAATCAATAGGCTACTTATTTTGACGCAGACCTACTTGATTTTTTCTTGTATAGACGAGCCAAACAACTTTAATTTTTCCACAATTTTACGAGAATCTATCTAGTGATAGCTGGGATAGTGTTGTATTGATATATGTGTACATTTACATTACATGGACATCAAGATCAAATGCCTCTTTCGCCTACCCATGAAAGTGACATCATTCAAAGGCCTCTGCATTGCATGTGTTATTTTCATAGGTCCCAAATCTACTAATTATTATTTTATTTGAATGCAATGTAACATGTCGTTTATGCTTTTTGGGTGGGCTCCTTTTTGATCGCACACCGACGACTTTTCTAAACTTTGACGGGTTCATACTTCATAGTCAATTGGCCTTTAATGGGGGTGAGCAATCTAAACCGCTCAAATTGTTTGACCCATCTGGCTGTGAAACATTTACATACATCACAGTGGGCCCAATAGCAATAGTTTAATAAGATTAACGGAGATAATGAGAAGAAAAGACATCCGAGCTTTCTTTGAAGTATCTATATGCTTTATCCATTCAAATTTGGTTGTCCCTTGCTCTTTGTCTTATACCTAAACTTCTAAATTCTTTTTCTCTTACTGGATATTCCTACCTCATCTTTACATTATTTAATACCATATAATATTATTTCTTTAATTTTTTTGGTGTCCTTTTGTAATTAAAATATACGTTCCTAATTCATCACATTTGTCTATGTTTATCACCATCAAGGAATTTAGGGATCACTTTCTCAAAAAAAAAGAAAAAAAGAAAAAGGAATTTAGGGATCAAGAAAAAAAAAAACCAATTTTGACTTGGCATGTGAAAGAACTGTGAGAGAATTGAGACCCTACATGTAAGTGTCAGTCAAGAAAAAGCATTGACAGTTTCCATAAATGGTTCTTTTTCGTTTTAAAAGATGAATGTAGTTATAACTAAGGTCTAACTGCACTTGAAACCCTACATGTACTGTAAGCTTCCATCAAGGAATCAAGGAGGCTCTTTAATGCGGGTTGGGGAAACTATTTTAGTAAACTACTACCTTACTTTGAAACTTTGCCTGCAACTGTGCAAGTGCAACTAGGGGTTGTTTGTACACGAAAGTCAAGTGAGAGTGACACATGCATGTGAGAAGGGCAACTTTGTATAATACGACTTTTGTTAACGGGTGTCCTCTTTTAAGAAGTTTTAAAGGGATCCTACCCACGATGATAAATAATAGAAGTTAATAAAAAATTAAAATTTTAAGTTGAAAATGATTCGACTTATATCAAATAGGTTTGACTATATTATTAAATTATGCCTTAACAGATGTTGAAAGTTAATAAAAACTTGTTACTCGACGTGAGGCATGCGATAAAAATAAGGTTGCCTTTTACCTATCTTACTGTAGCATCCCATTCTGCAATGTAGTTTTCAAATGGTAATTTAGCCTAAAACATTTTAAGTGTTACATATTGTTTGTTAAACAAGGTTTGATGACAAACTTATTTCGAAAACTAACATGGCTACGTATTGGTTTAGACTACTTATTTTGGCTATAAAAACTAATATATTTCAAAAATTTAATTGTTAGATTGCATGTTATTTATGTTTTTAATATGCATGTCAAATTTTATACCAATCAGATGTTATTTACTATTAGATCCATAAACTTATTTTTTATGCATAATTTTTTACTACAAAAACTAGAAATTTAAACATTTGATTGATGACATAACTATTAATTTTTGATCTTTTGGAAATTTTGTAAGGTGAAGGATATAAGAAGAAAATATAATTTAATGGTAGATTTGTTCTCGACCACAACTAAGTTTGTAGCCAAACTTTGTCGTTGTTTGCTACTCTTTGGCAATGAAACATTTGTTCTTATTCAGGCCAAAATGGGCTTTTACCACTTTCTCACAAATTTTCCAGTAAAATGCCACATATCTAAAACTATTTAAGAAAATGCCTTTGTTTTAAAACTCGATTTTCTAAAAATCGAGTTTCAAATGAAAAACTCGATTTTTGGAAAATCGAGTTATAGCGAACGTGGACTTATAATTTTTTTATTTTTTTTTTTTTTTTTTCTGGAACTCGAGTTCCATTCAAAGTACTCGAGTTCCACTTGAATTTTTTCAAGGAACTCGAGTTCCATGAACTCAAGTTCATGAAACTCAAGTACCTTGAATGGAACTCCAAAAATCGAGTTTTAAATTGAAACTCGATTTTTAGAAAATTGAGTTTCAAAATAGGGGCATTTCCCTAAATAGTTTTAAACATAAGACATTTTGTTAGAAGGTTTTGGCGAAAGGGGCAAATGCCCATTTTGGCCTTCTTATTCATCAAGTACAAGGAAAGTAGTAATTTACTAATTTTTGCATGGTATTTTGATTAAAATTTGCTTTAAGAACTGAATTAGTTAAACTAAGATTTCATTTATCTCATTCTCAAAAAAAAAAGAAAAAAAAGATTTCATTTATCTACATCGTAAAGAAAAAAGGGTAAAAGATTTCGGTTAATATATTATGTATTATAAAAATAAAATAAAAAGTTCATATACCATATGTTAAAGTCATCTATACTTTTTGTGCGATAGTCACTCTTCAAGTATAAATGCTTGTGGGGTGTATGGGGTAAGAGCTGGGGTTCAAGTTTTCAGAAAGGATTTTCACACACATATACACTTAAATTAGGCTAGAATAGAATTTCTATCTTGTATTAAAAAAAAAAAAAAAAAAAAAAGTCTTCTATACTTTTCCTAAAAAAAGTCATCTATACTTAACATTAAGTGTGTGTTTGGCAAAAATTAAAAAGCCAACTTATTTTACTATTCAGCTTATTTTTGCTACTATTCATGGGTCCTACTGCACTTTTTGGTATTATTTATAAGTCTCACTGTACTATTTCAGCTAATTTTTACCTTTATTTACAGTACTTTCAGTAAAAAGTTTTCAGTTTCAACAAAATAAGCGGATCACAAACAGACCCTAAGTAAATTGAATTCAAGATCTGGTAATAATTAGAAGTTAGGAGTGGAATGTCCTTTAGGCAGCGCCTTTTTCATGCATAAATCAAGTACGAAAATTGTAGTTTAACTTGGAAAAGAATTTGTAAAACAAAAAAATATAGTGATGGACAAATTTTAAACTTTTTTTTCACAATTGTTCAATTGACATATTGTATTTAGTATACTGCAAAAATGATGCATGTTGTAACATAACGAGAGAATGAAGCTACATTAACCATAATTTTTTTTTTTTTTTTTTTTTTTTCACTTTTTGGTTTAAAAATTGCATAAGGGGATGGGAAACCCCCATGCGCTTAGGGAAATTAAGAAGATGATAAGCACCAACACGCTTACTAAAGAGGGAGCACTTGAACCCAAGGCCAAAGTCTTGTTGACTCAAGTCCCTTACCACTAGGTCACCTGCCGTGTTGTCACATTAATGATAAATAGAGTAGTCTTTTAGGGTGGTATCGGAGAAAAATTATCCAAAAATTCTAAGACTACAACTTATTCCTCACACTTTGCCACAACTCTCTTATGTGGTTGGTTATAAGTTGTGGTTTTATGTGAAAAATGGTAAAACTTAGGTACAGTAGCTTATATTAAGTTTTTCAATCAATATTATATACTACATATAAAAGCAGAAACATTTTCTTGCAATTAAGGTGGTGTTGCCATGTAGGAAAAAAAAACATCTAATTTTCAGCCACGTTATAATTAAAAAGTGAAATATTATATTGTTTAGCAATGCTAAAACACTGTTTAATAGTCTCTTAGTATAAAAAAGAAAACTAATTGTACAATCAAAAGGCTTGCTATACGGTTTATCAAAAAAAAAAAAAAAAAGCCTTGCTACACATAGAAAGAGAGAGACAGAAATTGCTACTTCATTTGTTCTCTGCCCCATCTATTCTCTACTCTGGTCATTCGCTGCCCCAACCTTTCTCTTCAATAGTGTATTCGGAAGGTACACATTGATTTTTCCCTAGAATTTCTCATCGATGCTTTTCTTTTCCGAATTCTCAAAAATAAGAAAAGCTGGTTGTATATTCTCTTCATTTTTTTCTCTAAACTTTCTAGGGTTCTTCTTTCACCCTTATTGAAAAACAGTGCTAATTGGTGGGTGTACTATTGTGGAATTGTATTGTGTTTTGGTTTAGGACTCAATCACCATGATTCAAACTCAAAACCCACACACACCAATTATGACTTTGTTGGGCAATCCAATGTATCCGAATCCCTTTACCTTTGACTATTAAGGGATTTTTAGATATTATTCTATAAGACCAACAATAATTTTTTTTTTTAAAAAAATTGTGGATTAAATATGCTTTAGATTTGGTTCTTTTGGTTGGATTGTTTTTTGTAGGGGTGAAGGGCCCAAAATTTATGTTGGGCCTTGGGCCTTATCTGAAGAGGCTCAGTGGTCCAAGGATAGATCAATAGTAAGGAAGATGTAAGACTTTGAACTTTATGGGCAAGTTATGACTATGAAGACTAGGGGAGGTAGGCCGAGGAGGAGTATCTCCTCAGCTAAACGAAATAAAGGTCAGAAAGTGTGTTCTATCATCCAGAGTTATGTTCTAGGAAGTTCTATTGATAAGGATATACATTGTGAACGAACAGGACAAGTGAGAACTAGGAAATATCTAAAGAAAAGCTGCTACCACCGCATTAAATGCTCTGCAGCTAACTCTCTGGCTGCATTAATGAGGAAGTGATACCTGAACAATAGTTTTCAGCCTTACAGCTACTCCCCAAAGACTTTAGGAGAGTGCTGATGTGACAAGGATCAGGATCAACTATCTAATTTACACGTGGAGGGCAGAGATGAAAGGGAGGAGAGAGTATAAAATAGAAAGGAGGCCCTAAAAGAAAGAGATCGAGAAATTAAGAGAAGAACAATGTAACAATCAAAAGCTGAATTTGTAATCAAACTTGAAAGAAATATATAAGAACCAATCTTCTCGGATTGTGTCGAGGACAATTTTCTCTAAATTAAACCAGTCTATCTTCATTTTCTTGTCAGCCGGATTTACTTTACTTATTGTCTAACTCATCAAAACCTAGTTTTCCAACCCACTCTCTACAAATTTATTGTATTGGATTTTTTGGTCATTTGGGCTGGGACTCAAATTGCGTCCTTACATTTTTCATTTGGGCATTTGAGTAAGATTTGGTTTTTATTAAGGACTCTAGATTAGAATGGTTTAGTTTTGGGGTATTTGGGTATATATACGCTGCTGTAAATGAAAAACTCTAGATGATAATGGGTTTTTTTTTTTTTTTTTTAATAAATCTGTATTGAAACAAATTTCGTTCTTTATTTTTTTTTCCCGTATGTTCTTTTTTTACCTGTTATTTTCAAGTTCTTTGAGTGCTTTTTCCCAAATTGGTCACACACACAGTTCTATTTTCAAGTTCTTTTACATATTTTCCCCACTTTGTCACACAGTTTTTTTTTAACCAGCCCAATTGAAATTTGTCTAGAATATCAACTTTTTTTTTTTTTTTTTTTGGGGGTCAATGTTGCATGCCATATATTTGATGAAATTTCTCATAGTCATGCGGTATTAAATGTCTCTTATATAAAATTTAAAGAGATGAAACTTCATAATGATTTTTAAAATATAGGAATCTTGAAAAAAATTAATGTTTTGAAAGGGCATTAACAATAGAGAGAATATTTTAAACCTCCTTATAGGGAAAATTGGTGTGAGGGTAATGTAGCTCTCATGTGTTTTATGTGTTGAGATTTGCATTTGAGGGTTTTGATTTTTCTATTTGGGTTTCTATTGCTTTAGTTTCTATAGGTCACATTTGTATGTGCTATTGTCATTTTAATAAAAGCTTATAGAAATTGCAATTGGTAAATCAATTTCACAAACTCATTTACATCTTTGATTAGTTTTGGTGATAGTATGCTTTTTCTTTCAAAGATTTTTAAAAATATTGTTTGCTAATATGTGGGTTGACAAAATAGAACTTGAATAGTTTTTTTACAGAATTGGTCTAAAATTTCCCACGGTCAAGGTGGGATGCAAAATTGGGTGTGGACACAGCTTGAGGTCATTCACAGTGAAAGCTCCTACCTATGCCATGAAACTTTTTTAAGGGCATGCTCTGTAAGTACTTTTATTCTGTTTTGAGACACTGAAAGCTTTATCATAATCATCTCATTGGAATTTTGGCATAGTTAAAAAAAGGGGGTAGCAAGGTATATAAATGTGCACATGCATAAATATCTGTATGTATCAGCCTTGCCAATTTGTAGTAAAGAATTATTATATTCAACCATAAGATTTTAAAAAATATATATTGTTTCTTTTGCCAATCTGATTATTTTGGTTTTGATGTAATAATCTTCTTCTTCCTTTTCTTTTTGGAAGGCATGAGAAATTGAAGATATACTATATGATAGTAGGTCTAAAACAAAACTAAAATCAAAGTAGAATTTTTATTCATATATATATATATATATATATATATTGTTTTGCTTTCAAAGTTGGCTAAATTAATAATGTCTAGCATGTGTTGGATGGAATTCACGATATATGTAATGGTTGGTGGAACTCATTTACTATTTCATATATCAATGTTTAGTATTTTTAAAACCAGCAAATACTTCCATTCTTCATATTTTTATAATAGGTTTTGATGCCTACAACCTCCCATTAAAGAATATGCTTCTTTGTTTAGTGTTTTGAAGTGCATTGTTTTCCCATAACATTGTACTGTAACAAGAATAACTCAAGGTGCGATTATTGTATCTTTTATATCACAAACATGTAAAAATGTGTATTTTCTTTATTTGTAAGCAGTCAATTTATGTATTTGCAAGAAAATTGAAGGACAAGTGAAATGATTTGTTGATGAGTTAATGTAATTTTTTTTTATTCAAGGTATTCTTATAAATTGTTCAATATACATTTGGCAGTCAAACAAATTCATTTAGAATTGAATAAATTTTGTATTTCAGTTATTTTCAATAACTGAAATTTAGTTTGCTTTTGGACAAATTCTATCAATTCAACAGCAATAAAATAGTGCAGAAAAATTTAAGGTGGTGTTTTTTTCCATTAAGTTTTGATTTTCGGTTTTTCCACATTAAAATTTTCCCTTTTAGAGTGTTTGTACCAATAGAAATTAAAATATTGTTTCTTTGTATTTATACATTGGAATTTTACCTTATATTATTATTGATTATGTTCTCCTTAGTTTTCGTGATTGTTATAAATCAGCAAAAATAGTTTGAGTGGATTATGAATAGAAGTACACTTCTGCTAAAGAAAACAATTTTTGGAACATGAAGCTCAAAAGATTATATTAGTTTCTATCATTTTAAAGGTTACATTTAAATAGGTCTTCATTATGCTATTGCCTCCAGTTGGACAACAATCACCCATTTAGCACACCAAAGAATCCATTTTGTTCCTATTGTGTATACCTTTGTAGTTGGCATGTTCTAGATGGACTACATTTGAGGGGGTTCTACATATGTGCTATAGTTTTTGCATGTGAATGATGCTAGCTCAATTCATCTAAGTGAAACAGAGCTAACATTTACAGTGCATCAGGGCTAGCTAGAATATGGCGTAGCTCACAAGATGTATTTTTTAGTTAATGAGTTCTCAGACTTTATTTTTTGCTATGGGGAATTTTGTACTTTTGGCATTGTTATTGAACTTGACTCTATAATGCTCAATTGTCATTTTTATTTTTTGAATTGATTGGCATTATTAAAACAAAGCCTTTAATAAATGTATCAATTGTTGTATTTTTATTGTATTGTTATGTCAAATTGATGGTATTTTAAATGTGTAAAATGTTACCACCGCACACCCTTGGTGCGTTGGTCACTTCGCAAATATAAGTGCTCGTGAGGTGTAGAGGCCAAGGGTCAGGGTTCAAGTTTCCAGGAGGGAGCTTCACATACATATACACTTAAATTAGGTTATAGTAGAATTTCTATCTTGTATAAAAAAAAAATGTGTAAAATGGTCACCCACACATTGCGCGGGTTAAATGCTAAAAGTAGAGAACTAATGTGGGAAAGTATGAGGTTCTGTTAAGTAGCGCATTCTATGCAAAGAAAATTGAAATATTCTCAAGATATGAACAAACTAATTATTAACTTTTTGTTTCATTTGGTTTAATGTTTCAAGACTTTTCTAATTAAAAAATAAATATTCTTTGTATCCTTTACTTCAATGTTTCAAGACTTTTCATCCCTCACACATACTACAAACCTCTTTGCATTTTAATTCATCATTTTTACCTCTTGCACTTCTATCCCTTTATATATACCTACCCATAACCCTTCATAACATCCCATGTCAAATACACACAACCAAAAATGATGTCATTTACTTTCAATCTTTTGAGCTCTAACATTGTTGTTTCATCTAATCCTACCCCATACAAGTTGGCTACAACCAAGGAAGGGGGGCTTGCATTCTATATTGAGTGACCACGACAATTACTATTTTGATTTTAGTGTCGGACGTTGTGGATTTATGAGTTTTGTAAATGATGTAATTGATTGTGGGTGTTTAGGATGTGTATTTTGTTTTAAAATTAAGGAGAAAGAGAAATAAAAATTTTATATAAACTTTTATTCAATAATATTCCTCCAAAGTTTTTTTTTTTATTTTTTTATTTCTCATCACTTCGATTGAATAATTATAATGGATATGTGTGTACAATTTATAATTGTTACCTTTTATGATGAACTCATTACAAATAAAATTCTATAACAATTATGCTATAATACTTATACAACATTCTCTAAAACTATCTTACATAAAACATTATAACATTATTTGTGCATCGCACGGGTAACTTACTAGTTAATTTTAAATACATCATTGTATTGATCAATGATACATAAATAATATTTTCCTTTTCAAAGACAATTGGGTAATGTGCTTAAATTTTGTCCATAAAAAACTTATCACCTTAATAAATTATTAAAATAATTATAAATTTTTTTTTTGGGTGAAAAGGGAAATACATTAATTAAACATTAATTAGTACAAATTCTAAGGTACATAACAATCCTTCTTTCGCCAAAAGGTTCGTGCAATGATTCCCTTCGCAGTGAATGTGATGTATATAAGCTTCAACAAAACACTGGAGGAGGGACATGCAATCAAAGGTTAGATCACTATAAGGATGAGAAGTATTAGTTATAGAACATCATCATGTGATGATGCTAACGACAAATTTAGCATCTATTTTGATGAGTAGTTTTCAAATGTTAAGTTCTTTTACAAGGGTGAAGCCATTATGGAGACCCCTAAGTTTTGTTGCCATAGAGTGAATGGGCTTATGCTTCTAGAGAAGCCACCAATCCAAGCCCCTCTACAATCTCAAATGAGTACATCGGCACTATCTCAATTCGATTTGCATGGGCAAATCCATTAGTGTTGAGCTTGAAGAAGCTTAGAAGGGGTTTCCATTTAATGAGGCTGTTGGTTTGTTGGGAATACCTTGCTTTGAGGGGTAAGGAGAATAATGGTCTGTTTGGATTGAAGGGGAGTGGAGTAGAGTAGAGTTGGCCAAAAATTAGGCTAATTTCTTGCCAACTCTACTCTACTCTACTCTACTCCCCTCCCTCTCCTTAAATCCAAACGGGTCCTAAGGGTTTTAGAGTAAGGGATTTGATCTATTTTAGGATTATGTGTGGTTCAAAGCAAAGGCCTTCCATGGCTAATTTTTTGGGAGTAGACCAAATGGCCCAGGCTGCAATGGGGAAGGCAAAACTCCAAGTGATTTTAGGATGGCATGAAGTTTCTAATAGGGAAGAGGACATTAATCAAACCCATTTCATTATGGATTGCTTATGGAAGCCCTAGGGAGTTGTCGATAGGATTGCTGAGTCCAAATATGTAAAACTGAAAGGCAATCTCTTTGGATGTAAAAGGTTGATTCTTGGGGAGTACGACAAAAGGGACACTTCTTGTGATGAGATCTTCAGTAGGAAAGGCATTATGCCTAGTTAACCAGAGAAAGGTGGTGATCCTTAGCATGGCAGGGATTTTCCAAAGCCATGTTTGATTGGATGGGTTTTAGATTTATGGATCTAGCTTGAGGAAAATTTGATAAGTGGAGTGCGTATTGAATTGTTCATTGGGGGAGGAATGCTAGTAATGCAATCTAATTGGGTGGGGTGGAAGGGCTTGGGGTTTGCCTTGATGGTCTCGTTGGCTCAGTTAAGGAGGACAAAGGAAATTTTGTCTAAGTTCCAATTACCATGAAGTTCCTAAACATCATGGATGTGAAGGTTGTTTTCATCTTTGTTGAGAGGGCCATGGATTGAGTCATGAAGAAGGCCCCAGTCAGTCCAATTGTCATGTTAGAAATTATGGAAGTCTCGTTCTTTACAAGCCAAGGTGCACCCTTATCATAAAATTGTTGTTCTAAATTGAATATAAAAATTCAATTATTCTTTATCAATTAAAAAAAAAAATAGTTATGTCATAGTGATAGGCCACAAACTGAATGACTCCTTTGGATTAAACCAATTAATTAATTAGTCAAGTTATTAATTAATCAATTTAACATGCAAACACGTGGAAGCACAAACAAATCACCAAAAACTAAGTATGCAGCGGAAATTAAATGACACGGTGATTTGTTTACGAATAGGGAAAACCCTTATAGCAAAAACCCCACCGGGTGATTTTCAGGTCACCACTCCCGAAACTCCACTATTATCACAACAAGCGGTTACAAGTAAAGGAATCCCAAGTACCTTACCAACCTACAGTTAAACCCTTACCCCAATACCCAATTGTACTTGTTCTGTAGTGACAGTTCCCCCTTTTTATTGCACGGCTCCCAAGTACGTGACTAACCAATGCGCAGATCCTAGTACGCGACTTCAACACCAACTGAAAGAGAGGTTGGCTACAAAGTTATTCAGTTCATCCTACACGATGAAGATCAAGAAGATGCTTGGTTACAAAACCCAAAGGTGCAAATACACAACAACTTCTTCAAAAGAGATGAATTAGGGCAAGAACTTCGTCTCTGGTTACAATTTGCTTCAATAGAGTTTTCTCAATGCTTGTGCAACTTATGAACTATTTGACGGCCCTTAAAATAATCATTTTATATGTCTAGGGTTAGGAGAAAAGAAGGCCCAAAGACACATTCACGGATCCCAAAAAAATCAGATCAGAATTCTGATTTTTATAAATCTCGACAAATAGAAACTGTCGAGAAGCTGTCGAGCAGGTGTCGAGCTTACGGGCTTGAACAGCTTTCTTAAACTCGATAGATGCAGCTGTCGAGCTTTAATGAATTTGCACTATCAGCTTGTTTTCTTGGACATACTTGATGACTTCAACACTTGATCTTGAAACCTTGTTTCTTGAAGTATTAAAAACACCTAGAACTACCCAATTACAAGTAAAGTGCGTTTTGTCAAAGGATTAGCCAATTACATAAAAGAATGACATATGTTCTTAACAAGTGAAACACATATGTCCTAACAATCTCCCCATTTGGCAATCTGACAAAACCATAATAAACAAATGAACATATGAGAGAAGTCATAAATCACTCAACTCATATTCACTTGTTAAATACAATAAAATCTATCCTAACACAAACCCTTGAAAAACTTGACAAGAAAAGAGTTTATGACAAGTAGACTTTGACAACCTGTATTTCTAAAACACTTTAAACAAAACTCATCAAGGCATCTTGTGTGAAACAGAAATAATAGATTGCATACAAATATAAGAAACATGTATATAAAGATAGAAAACAAACAACACATGTAGAGATAGGTGAAAGAAACATACATCCACATATAGAGGAAATAAGTACAATGTATGTAAAAACTGGTCACAAGACCTCATATACAAGAACAATGTATCTAAAATGTAAGAAAAGAAAAGATACATCATATCCTCACTACATCCCTCAAATATCAACAATATCAACACTCCCCCTATAAAAAAAAAATGTCTCATACTAACTTTTCCCCTAAGATGACTACTATCATATCCCAAAACTACTTCCTCTTTTTGTCACGAGTGACAAAGTGTAGAGTGTTAAGTAGACATCTCATCAGTAGTGCTAGCATCTCCATCATCGTCATCCGAAGCATCATCGTCCTCATCATTATCATCCTCAGAATCAGAAGCAGTTGGAGGAGGCAGTGAAGGAGTAGCCTCAGGAGCAAAACCACCCATGGTCGCCTGCCATCGTGCAATACGACCAACACGAATATTCACCTGATACAACTCAGTGGAGAGTGTATTGAGGCGAGCATCCATGCGCTGCAGCTGCGCCATGATGTCTCCAAGTGAAACATCGCTCATAGAGGAAGAAGGAGCTGATGTAGAAGGAGCAGATGGGATGGAGTTGAACGGGAGGGAGGAGTGGAATCCTACTGTCTCGACCTAAACTGAGCCTCACTACGTTTTATGGTAGTGGCATCTATGGCACACATGAAGGTGAAATGGTCGGACACGGGAAAAGGAATGGAAAAATGGCGTAGAATCCTCGTGATAGCAGAAGAAAAGATGAGCTTATCACGGTTCGCCGCATCCAAATCAACATCTATAATAGACAAAATGAAATTAGAAGGAAAATCTATGGTAAGATGCTCAAGGAGGGATAACAAAAATCGAGCACGAGGCTCTGTGACGGAGTTGTAGTGAGAAAGAGGATGGAGTACAAAAGTCATCACCATGTTTAAGAATCTAGGACCTTTAGCAAAAGGCCGACATGATGTGTATTGATGCTCACCCCACTCCGAAGGGCGCTCACAGAAAGCAGATATGAGCTCATCCTTGGACACAGTCCTCAGACGATCACAAGAAGGATAGTCAAGAAATTCTATCCTAGGAACCTTAAGCACATCTGCAAGAAGCTGCGGTGTGATAGGGATGTGCGTACCTCGAACGCGAGTGAAAAAGAGAGGTATTGAAAGATCAATCCCGTGCATGTTGGAGTAAAACTCCTGAATGAGCACGAGAGGACATGTGACCGGGACATCACACAGTGACTCCTATCCCCTACTATGAATGACAAAGGGAAGGTCAGTGTCGACGAAGTTCGCCAAAATGACTTGGCGTTCTGAATAAACACCTCGTCTAGAAAAGTTCTCCAAAAATGCCTTGTGGGCATCATCATCACGGAATCGAAGATTATGAGGAGTAGAATCAGAAGATGAAGAAGCTCCAGAATGCAGAGGGTTCCGAGCTGGAGTAGATTTATGCTTAGGTGCCATAGACACTACTAACGTAAACAGAATAAGGGAGAGAGAAAGAAAGAGACAATCAGAAAAGTCCCAAAGCAATTCAAATATATCAAATATATTGAATAGAGAGTACGTATGCATGGGGATGCATGAACAAATGACATGCAAAAGAAATTTCATCATGGGCACAGCCCAATCCAAACCTACCAGCACACAAACATAGTACACACATCTAAATGCATGAAAATATCATTCTAATGCAAATGTGAAGCAATGTATGACACTTTGAACACATTTAAATGAAAACCCATCCCAAAATTTCAAGAAAAACTCATTAATTTTGAAAAACCCCAAAAATTTTCAAACACCCCAAAACCTAAGATTCAAAACATGAAATGCATGAAGAATGAAGGAAAAAGAGATTATACCAAGTGATTTGAAGCAAGGAAGAGCCGAAAATCACATGGGTTGAAGGTTTTGAGTGAGAAAACTGAGTTTGGGAGGTGAACAGTCGCGGATAGATCGAGAGAGATCGAGAAATGAGAACCGGATCGTGAACAGAGCTTATATAGGAACCTCAATAAATCTCGACAGATGAGGTATCAAGAGGTGTTGAGACACCTGTCGAGGAAGGTGTCAAGAAAATGCACGTCGACAGCTGCAGGTGTCGAGGAATGAACACCAGAACTAAGAACAGAAGCTCGATCGATCTACCAAGTGTCGAGAAGGTATCGAGGAGACAAAAAATTTCTCGATTGATCCACCAGGTGTCTAGGAGGTATCGAGATTGCAATAAAGAAAAGCTTGAGAAGGTCGACAGATAGCTAGGTATCGAGGAGGTGTCGAGCTTGTTTTTTAAAACAGTTTTTCGAGAAGTGAAAAATACAGACATGAATGCAATCCAACATATACCTCAATCAATGATCCAATCAACATATTAAGCTCTCAAAATCATCTCTCATCAAACATTTTAAGCACAAGGATCCTCAGAAACACACACACACACTAAACAAGTCTAACCAATTTTATTTTTCAAAAACAAGTTAAGATAGTTTAGTGAGCATACATTAGCACATGTAAAACACTTGTGATGGTCAAATCACATTGTACCTGCACATGTAACAAGAGTAGCAAAGAATATTGCGTGTTGTGTGTGAGAAACATCCAAGATTGCATATGTGTATACATGTTATGACGATCTGAGATATGAGAAAATAATTTTAACTCACACACAATCATAACTGTTTGATGGGACTATCACCTTTGAGGTACATCCTATAACTCCCACATCTCCTAGAAAACATGCTTGCAATCATATTTAAAACATTTTTGATCTTTTTACTTTTTATTTTCTTTGCATATTTTCTTTTAAGCATATCATGCATGGGCATAAAAGAAAGAGAAAAGAAATACCCAACATGTTAAGCATAGACATTGCACTTTTGCTATGCCGAAGCATACGGATGTTTTTGACACTACACTTTTGCTATGCCGAAACATACAAGTGTCTATGACACTGCACTTTTGCTATGCCGAATCATACAGATGTCATATTATGATTGGTGGGTAACAGTGGTGAGATGGTTATTTATATCTTTCTCTTAGGATTTTCTAGTCCTACCCGTCAAAAAGAGTAATATGAGTGTTAAGTTCAAGAGATGACTTAATCTTACTCATCACAAACAAGAGCCGCAAACTCACTTGCCTAGTTGTGCATAGAGATGCTCATCTAAGTTACAAATGATACAAAGTTTAGAAGACTTTGTTTCAATGGGCATTCAAGGTACACAAGTACCAATGTACACAAAACACACACTGTTTTTGTATTTTTCAAATTTTCAATTTTTTTTTATTTTTATATCAAAAATAAAATAAACAAAACTGAAAATAAACAAACAAAAATATGTTATCAAAGCAAAGCATAAAACTAGACTGACTCAAAAAAAATGCAAAACACATAAGTAATGCAACAAATAAAAACAAGAAGATAGAAGAAAGTGATAAAATCACTTAGAGTCCTTTTTCTTCCACATCTTGGAAGAACCTTTCCTTTGATTGAACCTTTGAACCGGCGGTAAGGGGGAAGAATTAAAACCGTTTAAGTTCGAAAGGAACATGAGGGCTTTCAGAAGATCTCCAAGAGGAGCAAGAGAGGATTGAAGCTGATTTTGGCTTCCAGATGCTATCATGCCGTTGCTTTGTTGAGTGGCTAGCCACTTATAGCAATTTGGTCAAGTATGACCGGCAGCTCCACAATGATGACAGAGATGTTGCTTCTTCTGTTTTGGCTTTTGAGAGTTAGCCTTCTTAGCCCTAGGGTTTTTAATATATTTCTTATCCTGTTTAGGGAGTGCTCCTAAGATAGATTTACCCTTGTCTAGGTTCTTACTAGCTAATTCAGTTTTAACACCAGTGTTTTCAATTTCAGTATTATTAGCAGGAGAAACAAAAACAGTAGCACTAGTAGAAGCAGTATTAGAGGAAGAAAGACCATACCCTAAACCTGTTCGATCTGAAACAGATTTCTGATTGCTTAGCATGTCATCATGCTTTGCACTTGAAGTCCTCTCCAATTGAGCTCTGACTTGAAACAGTTCCGCTTCAAGCTTCTTAGTCTTCTCAGTCAAGAAATTGTTTTCAAACCTCAGTGCACCAATTGTTTGATTAACTTCATCAAACTTTGTGGAAAGCTCTTCACGATCAAGTTCCACATCATTGAGTTTCTTGGTGGCCAGCCTATACAGTTTCTCATGCTTCTCAGAGAGCTTGTATAGTTTCTCATAAGTTAAATGGATATCATCTTGATCATCCATCTTCTCACATTTAGAATCTACCAATTCTTCTTCTTCTTCCACTTCATCAACAATCCCTTCAGTAGGATTGACTGTGGCAGTGAAGGCACTTAAGATTCCGTCATTCTCATTATCGGAATCATCTTCAGATTTAGTGTCACTCAAGGTTGCAGCAAGTGCCTTACTCTTCCCAATGCTCTTGAGATATGTGGGGCATTCATTCTTCATGTGACCAAATCCATGACATCCAAAGTACTTTGGTCCTGCAGGAACAGTGTACTGACCGCCATCCTTAGCATCCTTTTTCCTTTTGTCTTGCCCCTTAGACTGAAAGGAACTGGATTTTCTGCGGTCCTTATTGAAGCTCATTCCATTGGCATTCTTCACAAACTTCTTGAACTGCCTTGTAATGTAGGACCTCATCTTGGAATCTTCATCATCGGAAGACTCATCTGTGTCACTGCTCTTTGCCTTCAAGGCCATGCTCTTGCCTTTACCAGTCTTGCCAATTCTGATCAACCCTAGCTCATAGGTCTGTAAGTTTCCAACCAGCTCAGTCAAAGGAATCTTATCAATATCCTTTGATTCTTCTATTGCCGTAATCTTGGCATGAAATCTATCGGGTAGAGATCTGAACACTTTCCTTACAATCTTGAGTTCAGGAATAGTTTTCCCAAGATTGAAAGCAGAGTTCACTATGTCCTTGAGTTTGGCATAGAACTCATCGAACGACTCATCCTCCTCGATCTTTATTTCTTCAAAACTTGTAGTGAGCCTTTGAAACTTTGAATCCTTGATAGCCTTAGTATCCTCATAGGTTGTCTAGAGGATGACCCATGCTTCCTTTACAGTTTCAGTAGAGGATATCTACTTGAGTTCCTCATTGGTGACTGCGATAAATAGGGCATTCAACGCTCTGCTATTGAAGTTTGCCGCCTTGATCTTGGCTTCATCCCAATCGGCCGACGCTTCCTTTGGCTTGGTCCAGTCAATTTCTACAGTTTGCCACACCTTCTCATCTAAAGACTGCAAGAAAGCTCTCATGCGTACTTTCCAGTATGCATAGTTAGTGCCATCAAATAAAGGAGGTATGATTAATGACTGCCTCTATCTATGACAAACAGGGGTCAATGGATCAACACAGCAAAGATTAAACCTAATCAGAGTGTGCCCGCTCTGATACCACTTGATAAGCCACAAACTGAATGACCTCTTTGGATTAAACCAATTAATTAATTAGCCAAGTTATTAATTAATCAATTTAACATGCAAACGCGTAGAAGTACAAACAAATCACCAATAAACCAAGTATGCAGCGGAAATTAAATTACACGGTGATTTGTTTACGAATGGGAAAAACCCTTACGGCAAAAACCCCCATCGGGTGATTTTCAGGTCACCACTCTCGAAACTCCACTATTATCACAACAAGTGGTTACAAGTAAAGGAATTCCAAGTACCTTACCAACTTACAGTAGAACTCTTACCCCAATACCTAATTGGACTTGTTCTATAGTGACAGTTCCCCCTTTTTGTTGCACGGCTCCCAATTACGTGATTAACCAATGCGCGGATCCCAGTATGCGACTTCAACACCAACTGAAAGAGAGGTTGGCTGCAAAGTTCTTCAGTTCATCCTACACGATGAAGATCAAGAAGATACTTGGTCACAAAACCCAAAGGTGCAAATACACAGCAACTTCTTCAGAAGAGATGAACTAGGGCAAGAACTTCGTCTCTGGTTACAATTTGCTTCAACAGAGTTTTCTCAATGCTTGTGCAACTTGTGAACTGTTTAACGGCCCTTAAAACAATCCTTTTATATGTCTAGGGTTAGGAGAAAAGAAGGCCCAAAAACACATTCACGGATCCCAAGAAATCAGATCAGAATTCTGATTTTTATAAACCTCGACAGATAGAAGCTGTCGAGCAGGTGTCGAGCTTACGAGCTTGAACAGCTTTCTTAAGCTCGATAGATGCAGCTGTCGAGACAGCTGTCGAGCTTTAATGAATTTACACTATCAGCTTGTTTTCTTGGACATACTTGATGACTTCAACACTTGATCTTGAAACCTTGTTTCTTGAAGTATTAAAAACACCTAGAACTACCCAATTACAAGTAAAGTGCGTTTTGTCAAAGGATTAGCCAATTACATAAAAGAATGACATATGTTCTTAACAAATGAAACACATATGTCTTAACACATAGGAAAAGAAAATTTCACATAAAATTCTAGTTTCTTAAATATAGTTATTGTTGCTAATGACCCAATTGGTCCGATAACACCTCCCTAGGTACTTAGTTGGGCAGAATGTTAAAGATATATTAGACATATTAGCTCAATGTAATAGGCCCAAGCCCATACCTTCTTGTATTAGTAGTCTAGGGTTTAGTTGTCTATATATATATTCATGTTATAGTTCATTGTAACATTGGTTTTGCACTATACTCTTATACAATAAAGATGTAACCCATAAGAGATTCATTCATAGATGTAGGCTGATAAGGCTGAACCACGTAACACTCGTGTTCTCGATGTTCCTATTCATTACTTCCCCTTCCGCATCTACACTAGCATATACAATATGGTATAATATATTGCGTTGCTAATATATTTAACAAGGGAGGGGAGAAATTTAGTTAGTAGTTAGGAGATTTCTAACCATCTAAAAAAAGAAATTATTATTCACATCACTTGAGCACATATCATCACAAGAAAAATAGAGCGTGTGAAAATATAGACTTATTGATAAAAGTTAAGTTAGTATAGAATAAAAGTGGATGTATGCCAGACTGGTTAGCTAGTAATGAAAAAGTGGATTCGGGTCTTGCCCTAAATCAACCAACTTGGAAGTTTGTTTTCCTTTTTGCAATCTAGATTCTATGGAAACAAAGGAACAAATTTGTTTTTCAAAACCAACCTCTCAACTCCTCTCTAGCTGGAGATATTATGCATAGTAATGATGTAGAAAATCCTCAGTTAAACTCCTTATCTATATGGATAATAGACGACCTTAACATAGTAGTCTTGAGATCTTGCAAAAAAGGATAAGCTTCTTGAAGCACACCGGTGTGGTATGTGCCAAAGGGCCTTCGACAAGCTAGTCAGTAAGATCAGAGTTTAAATGTACGGGGGTTTTGCTATTTGGCTAGAGAGTTGTAGTGTATATGTTGCACAAGAGTTGCGTACCTTTGTTCTGGCTCTTTGTGCCTTTTTGTAGGTCTTTGCCCCTCATTATGGGGGTAAATGCTGACCTTAATGGTCTTGTATTCGTTGGCAATAAATGCTGGGGCGTTATAGGATTTAATGTCCTTTTGTCTATTGGTTCGTCCGTTTTGCTTTTGCTTGCTTATAAGGTGAGCTGTTACCCGTGTCATTTTTGGGAAACTCCTTTAATGTTGACTATCCTCATCCATAAGAACGGGAGTAATTTATCTCTTCTCTGGTCGTCTCATGGACGATATTGATTTTTTTCCACTTCACATAGTATATTGGAGTTTGTTCACTGCACTTACTCTCCCCATCAAGCTGCAAGACAAGTCATCAAACTTGTGAGATGGAAAAGACCTAGCAAGGGTTGGGTGAAGTTAAATTCCGACGACTCCTCCATTGGCAACCTGGGGCTGGTAGGGGGTGGGGGCATTATTTGAGATGACAATGGAATTTGGGTCCGCGGTTAAATTGCTATAGATAAAAGTTTTTTTAGCCGAAATACGTTCCTTGAGAGACGACCTCTTCCTTTGTCAAAATCTTTTGTTTTCTACTATTGAGATAGAATTAAATGCTAAAGCTATAGTTAGCCTGTTTGCTAATCCAAATCCAAATTCTTCTAACAATGCTGTTTCTTCTTTCGTGAATGACTGTATATAGTTGGTTTCCTAATTTTTCTATGTGAGATTTAACCATTACTTTTGAGAAGTGAATAGATGTGTAGATGGCCTAGTTAGATTGGGCAATTAAGTTTATTAGTCGCTAACCTGTGTGATGCACGGGAAAATTACTAAAAATAAAATCTAATAAATGCAAAGCAATTATACAAAATACCATTTAAATTAAAAGACAAATACTAGTGAATGTCGTTATCCTTAGCTATTTGTGTTAAATCTAGAGTTTCATATCTAAGTTACTATAATACTACCTGTAGCAACTGAAGCTCACAATATAAGTATATCATATGAGGCCAAAATTTATATTATCTTCAAGCTCCCCTTAGCCTTGCAGAGTCCCTAACTTAAATTCTTTTTTTTTTGTATTGAATTTGATTTCGGTGGACTTATTCAAAATTATTTGAATTAAACCTCACAAATTAGAAAGAAAAAATAAATAACATTACAACATTGTGGCTGATGAATATACAAATAAACTACCAATTTAACATGATAAATCACTATTAGTAATTTAGAAAGCAATAATTAACAAAATTAAAGTTGTTACCCATTTATCCTAAAACTTTTCATATTCTAAAGTTGTCAAACACCTATTAACAAATAACTATTGATATAAAATATTCTGTAATTACTTCAATACCGCAAGTTGTTCATGCTATAAAAAATTTGAGAGAATAACACAGCTAGCATCTTAAATTCTTTCTTGCTTTGATCCTACAAAACAATATATATATATATATATATATATATATATAGCGATGGAGACAAAAAAATGCCATTAAAGAGACAACCAATTACGATAGTGTTGGAGGCAAAGTAAAAGATTAAAAAAAATAAAGAAGTAAGCGGTTTGGCTAGCATACCAGCTAGTTAATTAATATCAAAAGACATAAAAATCTTACCATCAAATAGAATCCATAAGTAAATATATACATGTGGTACAATCAGATAATTAAAAGGTTTGTCAAGATGATCAAGTTTGGCAATGAAGAAGACACAACAGCTATTGATGAGGGCAATCTTTATCTTAAACTTGTGATAATGATGAAAATGCAACAACTACTAATTATGCAGATCTAGCATAATCTTATTTTGATTCAAATACAACAAAAATGACAATAATTTTCATAAAAAGATTATATCAAAAAACAGTCTTTTATGATATAGCCAAGAGTACAATCAAAGCAAATAAAAGGAATTTTAAATTGATTTCAATGATGAAGGGAGGATTCACTTAAACGAGGAGACCAAGAAAAAAAAAGGAGAAATATCATATTCTGAGTATAGTATTGAATTTTAAACTCTATAATTCAATTTGCTAACTACTAAAATACCTTAGCAAATTGAATTTTTGTAGGCACAGATACTACTAAAACTCTATCATTCAATTTTCTAACTACTAAAACTCTATCACACAGGTTACACAATATACACTAATAATGTTACCTTCTCAAACAATATATATATTAAAAAAAAACCAAATCAATTTTAAACACAGAAACAAACATATATCTGTACAAATACCCAACCTAAATACATAAAAACTCATATATGACCCACAACACAAAAGAGGTAGTAACAAAATTAAAAAAGGAAAAAAAAAAAAAAAACAGCAATAAAAAAGAACAACACTATTAATCTAATCCTTACATTGAACTATTATGTAGGCAGCCACAAGAATAGAGGTCAAGAGCAACTGTGATTTAGAGATACCTAAACTAAATAATCTAGTTTTTCAGTATTAATATAGTGTGAGAAGAGGAAGAGATGAAGGAGTTAGAAAACCAAATTCTGGCGTTAGGAAGCTAAAGGGTTGCCGTTTGAGATTGTAACTGTGGAACACAAAGGATTACTGTTTAAAATTGTAACGGTAAAACACAAAAAGTTGCTATTTAAAATTGTAACCGTGGAAAACAAAGGATTGAGAATTATTTTCTTTATATTAATATTTTTAAATTTAAGAAAACTAATTTTAAATTGTAGGATAAATTTAGGAAAAAGAATGGTAATGACATGGCAGCTGATGTAGCTCAACCTGAACGTAACAATATTAAATGTTACGCTTCACCTTTTAATAATATATAGATATAGATATAAATAGATTAATATTTTTAAATTTAAGAAAACTAATTTTAAATTATAGGATAAATTCAGGAAAAAGAATAGTAATAACATGACAACTGATGTGGCGCAACTTGAGTATAGTAACATTAAATGCTTCACCTTTTAATAATATATAGATATTGTATGAAAGTTCACCTGTGGACTTATTAGATATTGCGGACCCAGACCAAATTGGATTGTTTGTCGTGAGACCATTCTTGCTCTTTAGTTTTAATGAATTTTCTCTTCTACCAACCAAAAAACAATTAAAAAAAGAAAAAAAAATTGTTGTAAGGAAGGATAGAGAGTTTATTCCGAACAAAAATATGATAATTATTCCGACCATTCTAGAAACCATCGTGTCAGGTCGATAGCTTCAAGAAACAAGAATTCCTCGGTGCCCATTGCGCAACACATCCAAATCATAAATGATATCCTAGCAACCCATCCGCTACCTCTAGATGACAGACAAATTAACATCGCCAACGTGTTCAATAAAACACAGATTTTCAAAGAAATTCACTGCTTTTATAAGTGACAGCTCGTGACTGTAAAAAGAATTCTGCCACGAAGTACTAGTTGAGTTGGGAACAACTTAAAAAAAGAAAAAAGAAGAAGAAGAAGAAAACTTGGGTGAAGGAAGGTGCAGGTAGGTCCACGTCATCCACAAGCGCCAAAAATTGCATAACGCGTGACAATATGGAATCTCAATACCTCCCACTTTGGTGATGCCGTTTCTTTTGGAATACTGACACGTGGCTATTTCTAAGTCTGTGCTGTGGCGATTAGATATAGATATTATGCACCGGTGGGCCCCTTCCTTGAATTTGGTTGTTGGGTTTCGCATTTGGGTTTCTTTTGAATTTGCATTTGCATTTGAGTTTAATTTTTTTTTAAATAAAAATAAAAATTATTTTTAGTGTGCTCCAGCCTTGATAACCAATTAATAGTATACTAGTTTTTACTTAAATTATCTTTCTTTTTTTTTTTTGATAAAAAATTATCTATTATTTACTAGTCTATTACTTTTTATCTTAACTTTATTTTAAATAATTTAACTTTCAGTTTTTTAAAAATAAACTAATTTTTAAGTTTTTATCTCATATTATATATAAGAATAAAGTTTAGTTACAAACAACATTACTCAATATCATTAATATTATAACATATTTTGAAAATGTAACCGTTAGATTAAAAGTTCTTTATACTCTTAATACAAACATTAAATTTTATATTAATAAGATATTATTTACTATATTATATATAAGATTATATTTTATGCATAATTTTAAACTTGCAATTTAAAAAAATTATTAATGAGATAGTTATTGATCTTTAATTTTTTAGAAATTTTACAAATATAAAAATATAAGAAAAATATATAATCCAATAATAAATTTGTCAAAAAACTTTGTCCTTGTATAAATAAACTATTAAAAATAAATAATTCTGAAGATGATAGTTGACTCGTGTTTCGTTTTCAACATTACACACTCAAAAGGAAAACAAAGGCTAAGACAGTCTTGTATCTTAAATTTTGATTATTTTATTAGTAGTGAGTTATAGACGGTTTTGTCCTTGAATTTGATGTATTTTTTTTTTGAAGATTTGAATTTGATGTTTCAAATACACGACTAACGAGTCAAGGTTATTATAAGCTCTTTCTTAAAATAAAATAAAAAAAAATTATTATAAGCTATGTTAATATCATAATATTTTAGACAATTTTTATCACAACTTTTTATATAACGAGTTGTAACCTTGTAGGTGATGAAGATAAAATAATGGATACAAGCTTACAATTCATCACGTGACAAGTTGTGATAAAAATTACATAAAATATTATGACAATAGCATTATTAGGTTGTTATACAAAGTGTATTATATGTATATATATATATATATATATATATTTTTGAGAAACTATTATATGTGTATATATATATATATATTTTTTTTTTTTTTGAGAGATCAAAGTCTATTATATTGATTTATCAGACTTTTGTTGACGTGACAAGTTTGGTTTCATATTGATCACAAAAAATTGAGATTTAAAAATTTACTCATATTTCTATCTATTTTATTTTTGTAATGCTAAATTCATGGGATTGTACATAATTCAAAAAATATTTGGATTAAAATCCGGTAAGCCTAAATAAGTAAAGTAATGATTCTACGTGAGAAAGACTGTAAATTTCTATGCAATTTTTGAATTCTTTATATCTTTATAACTGATAAATTATTGACAAGTTTATATTTTTTTTTGAATAGTATATATTAAAGTTTATAATTAAAATTTTATTATTTTTAAACTGAACTGATAAGATATATATATATATATATATATATATATAAAATAGATTAAAAAAAAAAAAACTAGAAACTGAGGAAAAAAAAAGGAAAAGAAAGAGGATTGGAGGAGCGTAGGTAGACTTGATAGGCTTGTCTTTTTGACCCACCGCACGATATAATAGAGAGAGAAAAGGAGTGAGAGGGAAAAAGTCTTTTCCCTTTGTCTTTATTTCTCTCTACTTTCTCTCCCTCCCTAGCTGTGTTCGTGTGTGATTCAATTACAACTAAGCAGAGAGGAACAACTAAAGCTGTGAGTTGTGACTAGTTTGTGTTTTGCTAGTCTTGCTCTATCTGCCATTTCTGTGCTCTAAGGTACTCTCTTGCTCTTATTGATACTTATATTTGGTGTTTCAATGAGTTTTTGTTACTGGGTTTTTGGGTCTCGTGGATAATTGAAAGCATTCTGTTTGGGTTTCTTAAGTAAATGTGAGAAAATGGTGTCATTTTAAGTTCTGGGTCTTTTGGTTTTGATGGGATTATTGTGTTTTTGGTTTCTGAGAGAAAATATTTGGTTGTATTTTGTTGGGATTGTAACAGATTTTTGTTTCGTATTGGCTTGAATTTGGGTTATAGTTTTATGAGTATGTGGCTAAATGAGTTAAAGATTGAATATGTGTTTATGTATTAAACGTTTGGTACAATCTATTTGTGTAATTAATTTATTGTATGTTCATCAAAGACTGGAGCTTTATGTCTCTCTTGCTGCATCTATGTACTTTTTCTATGAGTGCAGCTTTTCTTTCTAATTTTGCTCTTTTTCTTTGTATGTAAATTCTGGAATACCATTTATGAATATCTATTTCTTACAAATTTTGTAGAACGAGACTGTGTGGAGGTCTGAAAGAGAGGGATTTCCATGTGCAGTGGGTCAAAGAGGAAACCTTCTCAAACAGGTTTCAGCATGGCGGGTGGGTTTGAGAAACAAGAGGCTTTGCAACCTCGCTTTTCAGTTTTGCTTGAATTATCGGCCTCTGATGATTTAACCGGTTTCAAAAGTGCTGTGGAAGAAGAGGGTCTTGATGTTGACGAGTCAAGCTTGTGGTATGGGAGGAGAAATGGGTCAAAGATGATGGGGTTTGAAGAGAGGACACCCCTCATGATTGCTGCCATGTTTGGAAGCAAGGGTGTGCTGAATTATATACTTGAAACCGGTCTTGTTGATGTTAATAGGGCTTGTGGTTCAGATGGAGCCACGGCACTTCATTGCGCTGTTGCTGGGGGCTCTCCTTGTTCAGTTGAAGTTGTTAAGCTCTTGCTTGATGCTTCTGCTGATATTAATTCTCTTGATGCTAACGGAAAAAGACCCGGTGACTTGATCACCCCAGTTTCAAGTCCAGCCTTTAATTCTTGGATGAAAAAGTTGGAGGTCATGCTGAAGGTCTTTAGTGGTATTGAGGAAACATTTGGTCTGCCTGATCAAATTGGTGATGAAATGGAAGGACCAGAACAGCTAGAGGCTTCATCGCCTTGGGTCTCAAAGGATGCAACTGAAAAGAAAGAGTATCCAGTTGATCTCTCTCTTCCGGATATCAAGAATGGGATTTATAGCACGGATGAATTTAGAATGTATACGTTCAAAGTCAAGCCTTGCTCAAGGGCTTATTCACATGACTGGACGGAGTGTCCATTTGTTCATCCGGGGGAAAATGCCAGGCGTCGTGATCCTAGGAAATACCATTATAGTTGTGTCCCTTGCCCTGAGTTCAGAAAGGGGTCGTGCAGACAAGGAGATGCTTGCGAGTATGCACATGGTATTTTTGAGTGTTGGCTTCACCCTGCTCAGTATCGTACTCGTCTCTGTAAGGATGAGACAGGATGCACCAGAAGGGTCTGTTTCTTTGCTCATAAGCCGGAAGAGCTTCGCCCTCTTTATGCTTCCACGGGTTCTGCAGTGCCCTCTCCTAGATCTTTCTCAGCCAACACTTCTCAGCTGGATATGGGGTCTATCAGCCCACTTGCCCTTGGTTCTCCGTCCAGCATGATGCCCTCAAACTCAACACCACCCATGACTCCCTCTGGAGCCACTTCTCCTATGGGTGGAACCATGTGGCAGAACCAGTCAAGTCTTGTGCCCCCTACCTTGCAGCTTCCTGGTAGCCGGTTGAAAACTGCTCTCTGTGCTAGAGATATGGAATTAGACCTTGAATTGCTTGGGCTTGAAAACCAACGTCGCAGGCAACAACAGTTGATGGATGAGATATCTGGTCTCTCCTCCCCATCTGGCTGGAAGAGTCCTATGTCCAATACTTCAGCTTTTGCTGCCTCATTGGGTGATCGAACTGGGGAGTTGAATAGGCTTGGGGGAGTGAAGCCTACTAACCTTGATGATTTTTTTGGTTCTCTAGATCCTGCCCTTATGCCTCAATTTCAGGCACTTTCACTGGATGTCTCAGCGCCCCAATTGCAATCTCCAACTGGGGCCAAGATGCGCCAGAACATGAACCAGCAGCTCCGAGCAAGCTACTCTACTGGCCTTTCTTCCTCTCCTGTGAGGGCATCTTCATCATTTGGTGTTGACCCATCTAGTGCCGCTGCAGCTTTGACTTCAAGGTCTGCTGCTTTTGCAACGCGGAGCCAGAGCTTCATTGAGCGAAGTGCTGTGAATCGTCATTCTGGTGTTTCTTCACCTCGTGCTTCTGCATCTGTAAGGCCTTCTGCCTTTTCAGATTGGGGCTCCCCTGATGGCAAATTGGACTGGGGACTACAAGGAGAAGAGTTGAATAAGCTGAGAAAATCAGCTTCATTTGGGTTCCGAAGCAGTGGCAGCAGTTATGCAACAGCTGCAGCCATGATGCCAGCAACTGTCAATGAGCCGGATGTCTCTTGGGTCCAGTCTCTGGTGAAAGATGTCCCGCCTGCAAAACCTGGGCAGTTAAATTTTGAGAAGGAGCAGCAGCAGCAGTGTCATCTTGACACTGGAGACTCGGAGATGCTCCCAGCCTGGGTGGAGCAGTTGTACAAGGAGCAAGAGCAGATGGTGGCATAAAAGCATATTCAACCCCCAGAATTGCTACTATTTTAATCTTTTAACTAGTTTTTTGCCATTTTTTGAATCTTTATTGATATTAATCATAACTAGGTGGAAGGACTGGGGAAGGGGAAAAAAGAATATACCCCTAGGGAGAAAACAAAGAACTTGGGCAGGATGAAAGGTTTCTGCTCATACAAATATTAGGGTTCTTAAGAATAATAGGTTTTAGGTTTTTCTTATTAGCCCATTTTTCTCTTGTTTTGGTTCTTGTCTTTCTTTGAGTTTCTATTTTCATCCCAAGTTGAAAGATGTCTGAAGCATAGGATCTTTGGTGGGTGAGATTAGAGATGCTGATAAATACTTAATATGTCATTTTGTTATTGAAAATCGTAGGCGTAACAATGTCTTGGGTTATATATTGTTGGTGGGGCTGTATACATAAAATGTATTTACAAGATGTTTTTTTGATAAATTAATCTCTGTTTCTCATATGAATTTGATGTGATGCTTTCCTTCTCTGGAAAACAGTGATTTAGGGGCTGTTTGGTTTTTTTTGTCATCACTCCTCACTTAATTTTGGTTACTTATCACTTAAAATACTCAAATTTCTCCTACTCCACCCATTTGTCACTCATCACCCAGTGACTCTGTTTCTTGCTGACGTTTCAAAAGTTGTGGGTTTAATTTTGAAAATGCCATTGAAAACTGAGAACACCTTTTAGGTGTTTTTAGTTTCTATAACTCATTACTAAAAAATTAGAGAATTGAGTGATCTAAACAAAAACTAGAAACAATGTCAAACAGACTTCTTAATCGTTGGACTCACATATTTTGAGTTATGGATAATGAAAATAGAGTTATGGGTAATAGAAACACAAAAACCAAACAACTGCTTAACCTTTGTTTTTAATAATTGGTGGGATGGCTCTTCCTGACTCATTTGACCACTTTTATGCTGTTAATGTGTTTCCAGGTTGTTGCTAGGAGAGGTACTGTGGTATGGGAGTTACTACAATAGCTTTAGCTGGAACCAAATGAAAATGGATATTACTTTCATTTCAACTTTCTAGCTGTAGCTTGAGATTGATATTTCATTCTCTCTTTTTTTCCTCATCTTTCCTCTCTGTTTCCCACCTATTTCCTTTTTGAATTTTGCACATTACTTTCGGCATTCGAAGGGCAAGATTCATTGGCTGCATAATTTTCCAAAGGGAAAGCACTAAAGAAAAAGGCAGTACCAATCCCAATAACCAAACTTGGTGCCTTTATAAATCAACTTTTCTTGTTAGGTGTGGCATATCGTATTGGTAGGCCGTCATCCAGTACAACCTGTGTCATTGTTCTTCAATCCTACCAACCGAACCACAATGAATTCAGCAGAGAGAAAGGAAAGAAAAAAAAAAAAATATATATATATATATATATCAAATTGAAGCTTCACCAGGGCATTGCCTTCCCATTAATATTTAGGTAGGACTTTATTTGGTTAAGGAAGTTGGATTCTTTTTCGTGGTATTTGTTTTTAGTAATGTCAAAAATATTATAAATTTAACTTTACCTTATTTTAAGACTAATGATTTTGAAACTTACTAATCACATTTATTATCAGATTAGTTTGTAAATTTTATATAGCAAATTTGTAACATCTTTTTTATGAGACAAACTATTTTCGATTTCTTTCGAAAAAAAGAGACCGTCTGGTTGGCTTGCATAACCAATAATACCATGCTGAAAGTGATTTTTCCAACCTGGGTCGCTTCGCATTAGCCTTTTTAAAAAGCTGGCTTGCGAAGAAGTTGGCTTGGAGAGCTCGAGAGAAAAGTTCTAGAACATCCATTGCACTTGCAACTTTGCAAAAAGAGACGTTATTAATTACTTCTAATTTAATATATACAATAATCATTAGCTGTCGAATCATACTAATGATTAGGTTAGTAGAGATTACTTTTTGAGTTGGTGGCTTTCAAAAATGCCTAAGTGTCAGAAGAACAGGATTTGTTGAAGGATTATGCTTTAAATTTGTGGATTCACAAAAAGTTGGGGGACATGTGATTTAGGAGTAGCCACTATGAATGATTTTGAACTCAATACACTCACACTTCATGTTGGTTTAAGCCTTATCAGTTATCACAACACCAAACACCGGTTCACAATTATACAATTATTTATTTCTTTTCAAACTTTCGGATTTGAATTCAATAGGTCCTGTTTTATGACGTACAGTGAATGTCAACGGCAATCTTTATCTACCTAGTTTTAAATAATTTTCAATACTAATTTAACTACAAGTTCTCTCTCTTGTGACATACATTTTGGTCCAATTATACATTATTAACTGCAGTGACCTAGTCATTTAGCCAAAAAAATAAAAATAAAGACTACAGTGAACTAGTCTTGGATTAGAGAATTTAAATTCAAATTCGATTTCTACATGATCAACTAAAGAAGAAGGGTTTATTGTAAATGCGAAATTTACAAAGGTTGTAGTAAAAGTCTTACAAGATCAATTTTTTCATGGAAGTCCAACTAATTGACCTACCAGCTCGTCTAGTAATCGATCAAGAATTTCCAGCTCAATATTTGCACCAATATCTTCAAAATCTTGATGCTTCCCTATTCTCCCGTATACCCAATTTGAATGAACCAACTCAGCACCAGTCAGTGTGAGAATTTCACCCCACATTTCCTTGTAATTTTGGCTGTGGCACTCTTTCTTCTTTGTGCCATGATATTTGCCTTCAATTTTCTTTGTTTTCGTCTCATCATCACCTATCAAATTGTTGTCCTTTCGTGGAGATTGCTGCTTGTAATTTTCAAGCTCCGGGGATAACTTCCTTCGTGACCTTGAATCAGCCAAACTCGAATCTCCTTCTGTTAATAAATGTTTCAATTAGTGGCAGCAATTATAACATAAAAGTTCTTTAAATGGCGAAGTTGATACAGAAACTATATGAAGCTTAATTGGAAAAAAACCTGGTACTTCAAAAGATGAGGTAACAAACCTGATCTTGAAACTTGAGGATCAAAAAGGAAATGATCAAACTCAAGAACAGAAACCGGGCTCGAATCTTCGGAGCTGCAATCAGATTCTACCATTTGAACCAGACATGGACTGGTTTTCTTCTTCTTCCTCCTTGGTTTCCCTTTATGGAAGACTTCATTGTGGCTAACGGGTTTGGACGATTTCACAGCTTCCGAGGCAACAACAACATGTGGTTTTTCATGGGAGTTTTTGGCAGGAGAGGTAGTGATAGTTGAGTCTTTAACATTATTGCATACCTTCTCAACAGGCTTGTCACTGACTGAGATTCTCTTACTCTGCTTCTCCTGCTCATTGAGATCATTTAAAACCTTTCTGCTGGTTCCTTGATCCCCTTTGTTGTAGTTCTTCTTTTTCTTGTTCTTCTCTGGCACCCTCTCTGTTCTACTCTCCCTGTTTTTACATCTTTCTGCTCTTCTTTGCTTCAATTCTCCAAAACCCATTTCAGATTTCCTCCCTTCTGATCTTAACTCTTTACTTTCACCTCCATTTTCGAAGCTAAGTACAAGAAAGTTCTCGTTTTCAAGCTCGAGAAAGGTTGGCAACTCTCGGAAGGACAACGTGGATTTGACCCTTAGATTCTGCCCTTGCATTTGATCAAGCCCGGCCAAGTGATCCGCTGAATTCATGGATCGGCTACGTGAAATTGAATTTGGGTTTGAATTATGTAACAAGTTAATCTCTGGCATCGACTCCAAACCCATAAGCCTTGCCACTATCCCAGGCGTAGTGGTAATCTCAATATTTTCCTTGGCCTTCAATTCATGATCTTTATCACATAACACAGAATCAACTTCTTTGATTTGATCTGAAGGATGTGTAGGAAGGTTACCAGAGCAGAGTATTCGGCGCAAAAGACCGGCTAGACACCCGGCAGTGGCACTCTTTGAATTGCACATATTTGCATCAAAAGAGGGGGTAGTGGATGAACATGATGAAAAGGAAGGAGAAGAAGATAACGACTTCATGTTGTAGGAACAAAAAAAAGAAAAAAGAAAAAAAAAGAGTATTATGAAAGAGAAGTAGTAGTGAGTTGGGTCTAAGGAATTTCAACTTTCAAGTTGCTAACAGCAAAAGTTGTGGTAGTTGTAGTTCAAAGGACAAAAAAGCAATGAAAAGAAAGAGAGATTTGAATTTCATTTGTTCCTTATGATAAGAGAAAAAGAGAGCCAGAGAGTGTCTAAAAAGAGTGTGGGAGTGTAAGAGGTGGCGGGCTTTGCATTTGAATGTGGCCACTGTCCAAGTAGTCTCATACAAGTGTTCAGAAACATGTTGCCACGCGCGTTGTAAAGTCTGTTTGTACAATTTGTATTCTTGTGGTGATAGCTCAAACATGCAGCACGCTCTAAGGGCGCGTTAGCTTGCGTACGATGCTGCCATTAGCATCTTAGAAAGGAAATAAAAGAGAGTTGCTTTAGGATTGGGTTCATAGTGTATGATGTAGGAGACAATATAGGAATGCTATACTGCTATGAGTGCTTATGTGTGAAATGGAGATTGGATTTTCTCTAATACTCTCTATTTGAAGTTGTAGTTTTATGATGGGGTTTAGGGAGAGATTTGATGATGGTGGAGATGTCTACGAGTATGTCAGACAGTCAGAGAAATTGGTATGGTCACTGCCTGATGAAATGAAATTCTTTTGGCTTTTGCAATTTGCAGCCGAAGAAATTGACCTTTTTGAGAGTTGTTCAAACTGAGCTTAACCAGTAACCACTTCCTTGTGTGGGAGAGAGGAGCTGGTCCCTGGAGGCTAATCACTAATACTAATGCAAATGCAAATTTGCAGTGCCTATTTATGCGTTCTTTTTCTTGTTGGTGGGGATTCAAAAAAAAGTGTTTAACAGGTTTTGGACTTATGTATCTTTTTGCTGGTTGAGTTTCTTAGGTGGTTGTGTTGTGATGACATCGAGTGTTTGTTCCTACTCCATTTGATTAAGGGATTTTAATGCTTTTAGAACTCTTCACACTTGTTTTAAGAGCGTCACAGTTTATTGGTTTTGAAACTTCTAGGAATCATTTATTGTTGCCTTGTCACGCTTTAAACTTTATTGGATTGGCTTTTGGACTTGAGATTAAGTTAGGACTTAGGAGAGTCGAAACCATTACTCACATTCACATCGAAAGTGAAGAAGGCTACTGCCTAGCAGCTTGTTTAGAAATAGTGCTTACAGAAAAGAAGACAACTATCAAACTAATATGCTAAATTGGTTAAATTTGGAGTGATGTGATAAGAGAAAAGATGATTGTCTATTTATGCTTTTAAATACAGAGAAAACTCATTATTTAGAGGCGGAGCCAAGATTAATTTTAAACTTATAAACATGTAATCTTATATAGATATAAGATTATTCTTTATTTTTTGAGAAAGAAAAAAAGATATAAGATTATTCTATTTTACAATTTTCTCATTTTTTATTAGAAAGTTTTGGCACAAATCAATGAGATATATGGGAAGTATTATTATTTCTCAAACATTTTCCTAGTTGGTGAGAACAGTTCTATTCCACATCATCTGTTTGGGAACATGTCACTGAGTCACTGACACAATTGTCTTTGTCGCTTGCCCGTTGTCTAATGCTTCTTTTTTTTTCGTTTTTTTGATAGGGTTGTCTGATGCTTCTTACTAGACTATTGACAGGTGAGATCAACAGAATGCAAGATATGTAGTTGTGTACCACTACTTTCAGAAAAAAAATGTCATATGTAGACAGCAATTTTCAATTTCGAGCTTTCACTGCCACTGGTTAATACAAAGACAAAAGTAATGTACACCAATTTAGGGAATGGATAGACAATATGGGTGCAAGTAAGTGCAGAAATAAAAGTTCCAACTATATATTTAGCCAAAAAAAAAAAAAAAAAGTTCCAACCATTTAAATTGCATATCACGTCCAAGAACAGAAAGAGCTCAAAATTTGGATTTGGATCTAACATGCAATTACCGTTTTAACGTGACAAAGAATAGTTAATAAGATAAAAATTCAATCTCAACCCTTTAAAATGCTATTAAATGCACCAAATTAAGATCTCTCAAAATACCCCTTGTTAAAGCCCAATAGAGTAGCCAATGGAGGCAGCTAAACTCCGAGATTGATAGAAGATGGAAAAAAATTAATAATAAAAAATAAAAGCCCTAGTTACAGTCCACCAAACTCATTTACTGATATGTTCCTAATTCTATGCTGTTAGTAAGGGTGATTCTAGTCACTAACGTCTAAAGTGACTATTTTTTTCTCAAAAAAAATAAAAAAGAAAAAGAAAAAGAAAAAACACTTAAAGTGACAGTCCACCAAACTCATGTTACAAATATGTTATTAATTCTATGTTGTTACTGTTAGTATGGGTGATTTTAGTCACTAACTTCTAAAGTGGTCATTTTTCCCAAAAGAAAAATTAAAGTGATTGTTCTTAGTCCCTAAAATACTTGTAGTAAGTAATTGATTTTAATACCTAACGACTTTGACTTCTTCTTTTTTTTTTTGTTTTTGGTAAATAAAATAATCCTTAAAAAACTTAAACTGATGTTTTAGTTTGGTCACGTGATCCAGAAGACTACAAACAAGTACTTTCAATTTTAAAGGCTAAACTCACAACTATGCTAAACTTTAAGAACCAATGGTATATTTAAGTCTTTCATTTATTTAAAAAACATAAATTACATTTATTTTAAGTTTTCAAAATAGGTAACCACTCTTTAAAAAAAAAATATATATATATATATATATATATATTTATATATAAATGACTTTTAGATTTTCCCCCTAACACATAGAGGACAAGCATGCAATGTTTTCTAGGTGTGTCCAACAAAAAGATAACAAGGATTTTGGGTGACCATGCGTCTTAGGTTTGAAGATGATGCCCTCTTAAGGTTGCCTTGAGAGAGAGAGATGCAAAGTTTTCTAGGTGTGTCCAACAAAAAGACAACAAGGATTTTGGGTGACCATGCATCTTAGGTTTGAAGATGGTGCCCTCTTAAGGTTGCCGAGAGAGAGAGAGAGAGAGAGAGAGAGAGAGGACTTTACAATTTATAGTTTTGAGTTGGAGAAAGAGGAAATGACATGTGCGCAAGTTTGGACTAACTGGGTTACCTTGGAGTTCGTCTGGCATCATAGCTGCTTTGGGGATTGTTTATTTTGATTTATAAGTGTTAGGACCTTAGTGTGTTGGCTAATTTCATGTCAAATTTATATATAATTATAACTGTCAATTTCAATGTATCTTGTATTTTGTGGGTATTCAAGTTGTATTTGAGTTAGTAAGGTGGAGAGTGTGAGTGCTGAAGTGAAGTCTGCAAAATTTCGCACCTCTGAAATTGGGTCTATAAGGCAAATTGGTGATACAAGTTTTAGATTTGAATGGTTTTACCCCTTACTTTGTTGGTACAAAAATTTACGTACTTGAGAGAAATAAGTTATTTTCTTCTCAGCTTAGGTTTTCAGACCCGGACCGTTTATTGAACCGTAAAAGGAAGAGGTTCAAGGTTTTTGAGGTCGAACCGTGATGACGTCATAATTAATTTAATAATTAATTAAAGCCTAAATATAGATATTAAATTTATAAAACTAGCAAAATTGACTAATATATCTATATATGTGAGGGAAATTTAATGATTTTCAAGCATATATTTAATAATTAAATAAGAAAGTTAATAAAATAAAATAATAACCATGAAAATATTAAAATTTATGATTAATTTTTGAAGTAAAGTTGAATATCTTTGAAGGATTTTAATTATAATTTTGTTTATTCCTTGTAAGAGATGAATAATTTAATTAAGTAGAATAAAATTGCGTTAAGTTGTTTTTATATTAAAAAAAAAAAAATTGCTAAGGGGTTGGACCGCACGGTTCTTGACCGGTTCGTACGGTCCAACCCCGGTTTTAGGGGTTCACGGAATTACCATATATGCCCGGTTCTTTATGCTTAAAAAACCGGTTTTCATCACAGTTCACGGTTTTCACGGTCCGACCTCTCGATCCGATCCGGTTCTGAGAACTATGCGAGTCAGCTATTCTAGCCTATACCTTTGCTATATATATATATATATATATATATATTCTCATTTTCCATGAATTTTAGTGATTAAAAAAAATATCTAATTCCCATCTGAAGAGCTAGAGAGAGACCTAAACACTAGAGCTTAAACCTTTTTATTCTCTCTACCTTCTGCCTCTCATTATTGCCAAATTCTATGAGAGGAGATTAAATCCATTACATACAAAGAAACCTTCTGAGTTCTTCATGACGTTTGGTTCTTAGGAATCATTGGAGAGCAATACCAAATCTTCAAGAGGTCTTGGAGTGATCAAGGAGACTTGATAATGCGGTTAGTGGTTTAAGTTGCGAATCTAGATGCTAAAATAGATAAAGGACTTAAGGAGTTAGTTGTTAGTAGGAGCTCAAAGGGCTTGGGTACATCTTTGCTACATTACTTGGAGGGTGTTGTGAGTAAATCGTACCGCAACTATCTATTATAGTGGATTGTTTTAGTTGTGAGGCCATGGAAAGGTTTTTACGACCGATACTCGGCCTTTCCTCCTGCACATACCTGTGTTATTTTTGTGATGATTTTCTATGGGTTTTTCTTTATACACGTTTATATCAACATCCACACTTAGTTTCACTAGATAATCACTTTAATTCGAACTAAATTGTAAGATTATTGTAAAACTAACTAAGTCATAATTACCACCGCACACCCTTGGTGCGATAGTTACTCCACAAGTATAAGTGCTTGTGAGGTGTGGGGGGTAAGGGTCAGGGTTCAAATCTCTAGAAGGGAGCTTCACACACATATATACTTTTTCTTTTGACATCCAAGATAGAAGTATATTAATGAAAAGAGAAAGAAAAGTATAAAAGGAAACTTGTGTGTGCGGCTGTGTTACAGAGGCAGCCAGCACCTAGCTACCTACAGTTCGCACTAGCCCCAAGTAAAAAACGAAAAAAAGAATAGAAAAAGTATAAAAAGGACAGTTGTGCAGAAACATCACGTCCGCTGTTTTCGGACAAGGTTTCTAACGAGTTTTTGATATTCCTCCATGAGAGATGCGGCTTGCTTAAAAATCTCCTCAGGATGGGACTGTGTACTCTGGAACTGAACTCTATTGTGTGCATTCCACAGAGACCATGCGACCATAGCCCACAACTCAAACTCCTTGCTTGATAGTCTCTTTATCATCAGCTTAATGAGTAGGACGAAGTTTGTTGAGGACTCTTTTTTCAGCCCACATGACATCACTTCATTAGCAACCCATGCTAGATTAAAATATTATTGATTTTTTGGGTAAATCTCTTTAAAACCTAAAATAAGCTCATATCTCATTCAACTACATGGATTGAGTTCACATGGCCCACGAGATCCTTACTTCAAGAGGCGGATTCATGGTCCACATTTCCGATTCATGGTCCACATTTCCTATTCATCAATTGGGATCATAATTCATGATATCATCAATATCAACATATGGATCAGGTTTAAGCAATGAATCAAAGCTCACGGCCCATATTACCTCTCTTGCACTCATGACAAGCGGCTTCTTTAACAAGAGCTCATATTTACACAAAATGACAACAAAACCCGAGGTACGTCATCTCATCTTCGGCTTATGATCCAAGCTCATAAGTCTCTTTGGGAAAACTTTGGGAGTCGTGGTTTGGAGGGCCAATAGGTATATTCAGTAAAACTCCAATGGTTTAAAGTTGATAAAAGAGACATGTTACTTGGCGTATCTTCTCCAATACCCTGAACTCCAACGAGTCCGTGTGTAGCGGGTAACATATGGTAAGCATTTCTTATCACATAGCACTTTAGATGATAAAATTCCCTATTACTCTTTTCCTAAAGCTTAATATTTATCATATGACAAATGCTCAATATCCCCAGCCATCTAACTGCTAAGAAAATAATTGTTCATTCAATCTCTAACTGTTGCTATTCAAATTTAGAAACTTCATTATATCATTCTATATAAACTACATTACTACTTTTAGCTAAAATCCAACTCAAACACATGGCCTAATCTAATTGGCTATCTTTAATCTCCAAATGTGTACAAAATATTCATGATATCTCTCATACCTAGCTGCTGTATACCACAATCAGACCATATATTTCTTTGCCAACTGCCAGAGATGAGCATTAAATACTCTTCTTGCTCACCAAGATTAAGTCACAACCCAATGAGACCTTAACTAAATTTCTAAAGTTTCATTAACTTTCAACCAATCCTTCTATTACTTATCAAAAATGTGTTGTAATGGAACCTTACACCAAAAACACAAACACGTGAAAAAGGAAACATTTCCAGCAGAGCCCCAACAATGTATTCAGCACTTGACACCTAGCTGGAAATGATATCATCAATCATTTAATGCTGAAATCTCAACAACCAACTATTATACCCAAAAATAGCAAGATACCCTTGAAAGAGATCTTACTAATTTCAGCCAAATCCATGAAATAAATGCTGAATGTCCTCTCCAATAGTCTGAAATCACCCATTTGACCTCATTTGCTTCTGCCCCAAGCAACAGCTGTCTTATGATAGCTGTGACAGCTGTCTCATGATAGCTGTCATAGCTTTTCTTGACAGCTGGGACTGCTTTTTCAAAACAGCTGTGACAGCTAACCCAGCAGCCTGAGCATTATTGATTTTCCATAATTGGCTAAAACCAAAACCAACTAAAATAACTATCTTTTCCTGCCAAAATACTTTCCTTTTCTACTACTCTTTCCCAACATCTCTTACCCAAAACAGCAAGAACACCTTAAACCTAAACATACCATTTTTGGCCAAATCTTAGGATGGATTTTCTGAAAATTCATTGCTAGTTAGGACAGATTTTGGCTAATATTCTTTTTCTAAAAACCCCCCTTAAACTCAGCTCTAAACAGAACCCTTCATCAACACCTCAAAGGGAGGACACCAATGGAGGAGAACTCTCTCATAAACTTCCCTATTCTTTCTCCCTTTAATAATCTTCTGAAGCTCTTAACGAAGTTTTGAGCTTCTGAGTTTTTTAGTTTTTAAATTAGGAACTAAACTCTTCAGCCCTTAGCTCATAAATGCCCTTCATAAGCCTTCATACACTCCTCCAGCAGAAAATCCTAGCACTAAATCCCAGCAACATTGCTAAATATACTACAGCACTATTACCTCTCTTATACTCATTCTCTCACTCTCCATACTCAGAAAATACACCCATCTTACTGCTCCTATCTCCAAATACCTAAACACACCTCCATGTTCTTCTCTTTCAAAATATTTCCTCTTGGAAAGCAATCTCTACAACTTCTCCAGCGGTTATAATCCCATATTTTTACTATCTTTAACCTCCATATCTCTCATACTTCCATATATCATACATATTACAAATACTACATCCCACAAAACATCTATATCTTTTACCATCTCCACACTTCTCAAGAGATACCAAACACTCATACTAAAATCCCTTCTCATGGGAGGCATAAACTTCTAATGCTAAAGTCGTTCTTCTAGAAGGCACCAAGATCTCATATCAAAGCCCTTCTCATAGAAGGAACAAATCCATCTTGCATCTTGGAAGGCACAAGTACTCCATACAAAAGCCTTTCTCATTAAAGGCAACACTATTTATAACTTCACAACAACTAAAAGAGCATTGTCAAGAGAAAAACTCATTTAAGTGCATGATAAGAAGGGCAAGCTTAACCAACCCCTACACACAGCTGGACATACTCTCTCTCCCTCCAGTTGCACCCATTTTCCCCCTTCAATCTTGAAGTCATCATGGCAAATTACCTCTCTACCGCTGGAGTCATTTTACTGGAATCCTATCAACTCACTAACTATACAGCTGGGGCTACAAACCATACAAAGATAAGTGACTCTGCTTCCATATTTTTAAATTTACATCATTGACTACATGGTTACTTCACCTTTAAATACAAATTACTTTATTTCAACTACTAATCAAAACTATTATATCAAACACATATTACATATTTATTCAACCATTATCGTGATTCTTAGATTTTGGCTTTAATGGTTTTATAGGCTTAAAAATATGCCTGTAGCCGTTGGACCACGTGGCCCAATGTTGAGTTTCGGACGTAACTCCCTAAATAGAACCCGGGCCTAGTAAGATCATCCCTCCAATGGACCACATGTGGCCGAGCTCCAAAAAAAGGCCCCCGAACAAAGTTCATGGCCAAAAAGTTTGTTTTCTGTATCTCACCCCGAACCAAGGCCCATACGTTGTGAGCGAAAGTGCATTCCCATAAGATATGTCTTGTGGTTTCTTCTAACTGACCACATATAGTATAGATGGGATCAACTTGCACCATTTTTTGAAAGAGGTTTGCCTTTGTCGGAAGGATATAAGAACAAGCTCTCCAGACAAAGGTAGGACGTGGAAGAGAATATGGGCCACGCACATATACACTTATATTAGACTTGAGTAAAATTTCTATCTTGTAAAAAAAAAAAAAAAACTAAGTCCTAATTTATTTGGAATCAAAATCATTACCATAGTTAAATTTGGTAGTTCTCACTAAGATTTGATAGCTAGGCTCACCCTATGGGCCGAATCCTCTGACCCAGGCCCAAAGATTTTTTGGGTAGGCTTGGTTGGCTGATGGGCATCTTTTCCTCAGAAATTATTAATGCCAACAAACAATGCTATTTTTTTTTTTTGTTTAAGGAACAACAACGTTAATTCTATCATTCAATGTTTATAGTTAGTCTTTTTCCCATATATTTTCTTCTGGGGAAATTCATCTTCTTATCCTCTTACAAAATCTAAAAAGTGGCTTATTTATTTATTTTTGGCGGAAAGCACATTTTAGTTCCTACATTTTTAGGCTATTCCCATTTTAGTCCCTACATTTTATTTTTACCGCTTTTAGTCCCTATCCTGAAAAACGCTTCTCGTTTTGGTCCCTGCCGTTACATCAGAAACGGAGAAAGTTGACGTGGCAAACGGCAGAAATAAATAATACTAAATTAATGTTCATGTGGCCTAAATTAATAATAAAATTTTTTTTTGGCATTTAAAAATGCCACGTCAACATCTAAATTAAAAATAATAATTTATTAATTTTAACTAAATAAAAAAATTAAAAACAGAATTAAAAATTAAAAATCATATAAATTGAGATTTAAGTGTGTCTTGAATAATAACAATAAGAATACAAACTTAGATCCAAGAACACAAACCCAGAAATAAATAAATAAAAAATAAAAAAAAACCAGTAAATCTTTGTCACTGAGAAAGAGAGACAAAAAGAAAAAAAAAAATTCAGACAAAGAGAGACTCTCAAAAGTCAGATCTCATACATTGCTTTGTAATACGATCTAATTATCTTCAACAATACAAAGACAAAATAATTCATAGCCCATGAAAGTTGAAGTAACTCCAAGATCGCATAACAACTCAAATACCCTACTATTCTACACCATCGGAGTTATAATCTAACACAGAGAAGGATTTAAAACCAAACAAAAAACAAAAAAACCAATTTCTCTTCAACGTTCAACCACTGGAACGATTTTTATTTTTTTTAATCATTTTCTCGAGAAAATAAGATAGAAAAAAAAAAAAAGTTGACCATTAGATCCACAATTAGAAACACAAAGCGGTGGCTTGAAGATCATCAGCGATGTCGAAATCTTCATCCATTGGAGGAGGTAGATTTAGATTGAAGGGCTGGATCTTACGAAACGAGGAGGTGAGAACACAGTAGTCGTCGTTGTCATCATCAACCACTGAAGATGATGAGTCGCAATCACTACGGCAATCATTGGGTGCAACAGGGTTTACGATCTTGACCCTTGAGACTGGATTTGAAACGACCCTGGGGCCACTAAACGACTCGACCGTATTGCTCATACTACTTGTCATTGTCCTGTTGGGTTGAATCGGATTGAACTTAGTATTGGCAGAAGAGGAAAATCTGGGTTGTTCGTCTCTGATTGCTTGAAGAGTTGTTAGCTGAAGAGCGGTGAGAGGGAAATTAATCTTCGCTTTTGGACCACACAATCGAAGGTGCCGAGCCACACACGTGTCTTCTTCCATGGATCTCGGATCTTGGCCATGAAACGACCCCACGGTCGTTTCCTTACACCTTTGTATTTAACGTTGTTGTTGTTGTTGTTGTTATCGGTCGATGTCCCTTACACAAACCAATAAATTTATGGGTTTGTGTTCTTGGATCTGGGTTTGTATTCTTGTTGTTCTTGTTCAAGACACACTTAGATCTCAATTCATATGATTTTTAGTTTTTAATTCTGTTTTTAATTTTTTTTATTTAGTTAAAATAAATAAATTAATTTTTATAATTTAGATGCTGACGTGGCATTTTTAAATGCCAAAAAACATTTTTTATTATTAATTTAGGCCACATGGACATTAATTTAGTATTATTTATTCCTGCTGTTTGCCACGTCAGTTTTCTCCGTTTCTGATGTAATGGCAGGGACCAAAACGGGAAGTGTTTTCAAGATAGAGACTAAAAGCGGTAAAAATAAAATGTAGGGACTAAAATGGGAATAGATTAAAAATGTAGGGACTAAAAAGTGCTTTCCACTTTTTTTTTTTTTTTTTTATTTTTTATTTTTTTTATATATATATAGAAAAACTTCTAATGTAATGATAAGATTTGAATCCATGATAATATGAGATTACCGTTAGAACAAAACAGTTGTACTACACATACCAAAAGAATTGGCAGTGGCACCACCATTTCTGTTGCTTTGCTAATGATGCTAATTTAAGGTTCTATGATTTTATTTAAAGAAATAATAGAAATAAAAAGATAAACAAAGGTTTTTTTTCAATTAATCCTTGAATTACACTTATCTTTCTTTTTTTCCCCCCTTTTTATGGGACTTACACTTAATAAGTATGAGATATCCTTACGAACGTGGTTATTATTATTATTATTGTGTCATAGTATTTCTCCTCCTTGACATGACTTAGCATGTCAATCAAATCTTAGATAGGAATTAAGGCTTCAAGGCATAGGTTTATATCTTTGGAATGGTAGGTGGTCTTGTATCCAAATCTTGGGCTAATAAGACTTTGGCCTTGGGTTCGAGTCCCCCTAGTTTTCACTTGTGAGTGCATTGATGTCTATTTCCCCTCGTGTGTGATTGTAGGGGTTGCCACCCTCCTCTCCTACACCTTTTTTTTTTACAAAAGAAAAAAAAAAGAGAGAAAATAAATAAATCTACATCATTGGGGTGACATATTAATGTATTGTAGCATTGATTCACACATTAAACATGACCTTGTATGTGAAGATGCTTAGAAATCTTTTGATTGGAGGACACATAGCCTCTTAGATCTTGTGACATGTGTCAAACTATTAAACTATTAGATCCCCAACTTCACTTGAACTCCTTCCTATAAATAGATCATTTATTGACCCATCAAGCAAGTGGAGTTAGTGGCAAAAAGTGGGATTTGAGGAGCCAATGACAAACCCTAAGTATGTCACTCAAGATTTGAGATCTAGATCTTTTTAAATCTTTGTCATATTTTTTCTAAAACTCCTTACCACGTGCTTTACCTTCTCCTTGGAGCCATTTCTCAAAAGTTACATCTAGACTTGTGTTGGTTTCTCGAAAAAAAAAAAAAAAGAAAAAAAAGAAAAGAAAAGAAGACTTGTGTTGAAGACTTGAAGTAGTCACTGTCCATTATTATAATAGATTTTATAGTTATTGTATTTGGATAACCAAGGTGATACCACACCTTTAAGGTGTTTGAACCTCAAATAACTTTTAGACATTAGCATACGTCTTACAATTTGCACCATGAATTAGTAAAGTTACTTATGATTAAGGTTGTTAAGTATTTTTGTAGGTTCACGTTATCTAAAACAAAGTCCCAAGAATATAATCTATTGTAATTTAAGAGAAATGATTTGGTTAGAATACTCAATAGACTGCACTCTCCTCTCACGTAAATATAAATGAAATGTAAGGTCCACTTTTATATGAAAGGAGTATATCTAATTTATCGATACTTAATGGTTGTACATATTTTGGTGGATGATTATAGGTTGCTTGCTGGGAATTTAAGTAACTACCCACTTTTTTTTTCTTTCTTTTTTTGGAAAAAGTGCAACTACCAACTTGGGTTATCACAACTGGGGCTATATGCCTATATTTTTTTTGCTGAATGGGCTATATGCCTATATAATGAATGATTTATTATAGAAGGAAACAAACAGTGAGTGAGTGAGTGAGAGAGAGAGAGAGACTGTGATAGAATGATGATTTATTGAATGACATTAGAGATTTTATTTTTGAAACGTTTGATATTGCATAATTTTTTTTATCAATGATCATTTTTTTTTTATCTTAGTTTCTCTTGTTATTTTATTTGTTTTTTGTTTTGGAGGGAGAAAGATATAAAAGGAGTGTAAAAATACACATTTATTCTTGATTTTAATAGAGGTGGGTTATTATGGGGGAGAAACGGAGCATACCTTAGGTAGGTAAAGTGACACTTTTTAAACCACAGGTAAACAAAGTGATTTCCAGCCAAACCATAATTAAGTTTACTGCAACTACTTTTTTTTTTTTTTGATGATATATAAAGATCATTTTATTTTGGGGGGAAGGGGGGAAGGGGGGGGGGGGGGGGAAGAGGGACAATTAATTCCTTGTTGTATAAGGTATGTTTTGGACGTATAGATATTAATGTGACAATTGTATTGTTTTTATTCCTGTTAGGACATATGTGAGAATTGTTAGAGACATATGTTATGTAAATTGGCTAATCATTTGACAAAAAATACTTTACTTTTAATTGGGTAGATCTAGGACAGGCTTAGTACTTCAAGGAACAAGAGTTCAAATTTAGTATTGAAGCCATGCAAATCTGTCCAAAAAACAAGTGAAGAAGTGTTGTTCATTAAATCTCGATAGATATCTCGACAGAATCATATCTATCGAGGTTTAATGTTGAAGCTCGACAGCAGCTGTATCTGTTAATTATTACGAAATTAGAATTTCTAGATCTGATTTCATGCATATCCATGTGTATTTGTGTAGGGTTACTTTTCTCATAATCCTAAACATATATAAAGATTATTTTGAGGGCCGTAACATGAAGATGCAACTTGATGCAAAGTGATAATACATGCCTATTGTGACTGGAGACAATTTGCCCTAGTTCATCTTTCTCCCTATAGAAGTTACTACGTCTTTGCACCAAGGGTTTTGTAACTAAGGAGCTTCTTGATCTTCATTGTTGGATGAACTGAAAAACTTTGCAGCCAACATCTTCCTCAAGTTGGTGTGTTAGTCACGTACTGGGATCCTTGCATCATTGGTTAGTCACGTACTAGGAGCTGTGCATTGAAAGGAGAGATTGCCGCTACATTACAAGTCCAATTGGGTATTGGGGGTAAGGGTTCAACTGTAGGTTGGTATTAGGTACTAGAATTCCTTTTACTTGTAACTGCTTGTTTTGATAATAGTGGATTCTCGGAAGTGGTGACCTTAAATTCACCTGGTGGGGTTTTGCCTTTGTGGTTTTTCCCATTCGTAAACAAATCACCTGTGTCGAATTTATTTATCGTTGCATTTAACTTAGTTAATGATTTGTAGGTGCTACCATGCTTATTGCATGAAATTGAATCTAATTAATTTCACTTGGCTAATTAATTGATTAATTTCTCAAAGGGGGCAATACATTTTTGGCCTCTCAAGTGGTATTAGAGCAGACACACTCTGATTAGGTTTAATCTTTGCTGTGTGATCTATTGACCTCTATTTGTCATGGATAGAGGATAGCCACTTATTATACCTCCTTTATTTGATGGCACTAACTATACATACTGGAAAGTACGCATGAGAGATTTCTTACAATCTTTAGATGAGAAGGTGTGGCAAGCTGTGGAGATTGACTAGACTAAGCCGAAAGAATTGCCAGCTGATTGTGATGATGCCAAGATCAAAGCGGTAAACTTCAACAGTAGAGCATTGAATGCTCTATTCAGTGCAGTCACCAATGATGAGTTCAAGAAGATGTCCTCTATTGAAACTGCTAAGGAAGCATTGACTATCCTCCAAACAACCTATGAAAGGACTAAGACTGTCAAGGATTCAAAACTCCAAAGGCTCACTACTAGCTTTAAGGAGATAAAGATGGAGGATGATGAGTCTTATGATGAGTTTTATGCCAAGCTGAAGAACATAGTCAACTTAGCCTTTAATTTTGGGGAAACCATTCTCGAACCCAAGGTTTTAAGAAAGGTGCTAAGATCTCTGCCTGAGATATTCCATGCCAAGATCACTGTCATTGAAGAATCAAAAGATATTGACTCTATTCCTTTGACATAGTTGGTTGGCAATTTACAAACCTCTGAATTGGGTTTGACAAGAATTGGGAAAGGAAGTAAAAGTAAGAGCATGGCAATGAAGGCCAAAAGCAATGAGACAAATTAGTCTTTTAATAATGAAGATTCCAAGATAAAATCCTACATCACTAGGTAATTCAAGAAGTTCATGAAGAATGCCAATGCGAAAGGATTTCATAAGGACTGTAAGCAATCCAGTTCTTCTCATTTCAAGAGCCAAGATAAAGGAAAGAAGGATGCTAAGGATGGCGGTCAGTACACTATTCCCTCCAGACCAAAGTGCTTCAAATGTCAAGGTTTTGGACATATGAAACAAGAACGTCTAACATATCTCAAGTCAATTGGGAAAAGAAATTTTGCTGCTACCTTGAGTGACACCAAGCCTGCGATTGAGTCAGATGACAAGGGAATTTTAAATGCCTTCGCTTCTACATTTGATCCTACTGAAGGGGTTACAGAAACAGTAGATGATGAAGAGGACTTGGTGGATTCTAAGTTTGAGAAAATGGACGATCAAGATGACATTCATATAGCTTATGCAAAATTGTACAAGGTTTCTAAGAAGCATGAGAAACTGTATAAGCTGGCCACTAACAAGCTGAGTGATGTCAAGCTAGATCGAGAGGAGTTCTCTACCAAGGTTAATAAAGCCAATCAAACCATTGGAGCTTTGCAGTTCGAGAACAACTTCCTTGCTAAAAAGGCAAATAAGCTTGAAACAGAACTATTCCAAGTTAGTGCTCAATTGGAGAGGACTTCCAGTGCAAAGTTCGATGAGAAGCGAAGCTTTCAAAAAGCTGCTTCTGATAAAACTGGTTTGAGGTATGATTTCTCTTCTCCTAATATTGTCTCTTCTAGTACTACTGTGTTTGTCTCGCCTGCTGATAATGCTAATTCTAAGAATGATGAAATTAAAGCTGAAATAACTAGTGAGAACATAGACAAGGGCAAATCTGTTCTAAGGGCACCCCCTAAGGTTGAAAAGAAAGAGACTAGAAATCTTAGGACTAAGAAGGTTAACAACAAAAAGTCTCAATCGAAGAAACTGCATCTCTGTCATTACTGTGGAGCTTCAGGGCATACTTGTCCAAATTGCTACAAGTGGTTAGCCACTTAACAAAGCAATAGTAGCTCTCGTCTGAAAACCAGAATCAGTTTTCATCCGCTTTTACTCCTCTTGGAGATCTTCTCAAGGCCCTTATGTTCATTTCGAACTTGAACGGTTTCAATTCTTCCCCCTCACCACCGGATCAAAGGTTCACTCAAAGGAAAGGTTCTTCCAAGGTGTGGAAGGAAAAAGGCTCTAAGTGATTTAGTCACTTTTTCTCTGTCTCCCCTTATTGTTATGCATTACTTGTTTGTTTTGCTTTTTTGTTTTGAGTCAGTCTAGTTTTAAGCTTTGTTTTGTTTAACATGTTTTTGTTTGGTGTTTTCAGTTTTGCTTTATTTTGTTTTTCATAAAAATAAAAATAAAAAATTAAAAAATCAGAAAAATACAAAAACAATATGTGTTTGTGTATATTAGTACTTGTGTACCTTAGATGGTTATTGAAATAAAGTTTTCTAAATTTTGTATCTTTTGTAACTTAGATAAGCATCTCAATGCACAACTAAGCAAGTGAGCTTTATGGCTCGTGTTTGTGATGAGTACGATTAAGTGATCTCTTATACTTAACACTCTTATCACTCTTTTTGAAGGGAATGACTAAAAAATCCTAAAAGAAAGGCATAAATAACCATCTCATCACTAAAGCCCGCCAATCATGTATAACATCTGTGTGCTTCGGTATAGCAAAATTGTGATGTTTGTGGCTTAACATAATTGGGTACTTCTTCTCTCTCCCTTATATGCCCATGCATGATATGCTCAAAAAGAAAAATATGCAAAGAAAATCCAAAGCAAAAAGAATCAAAATGTTTTTAAATATGATTACAAGTGTGTTTCTAGGAGATTTGGGAGTTATAGGATGTACCTCGAAGGTGATAATCCCCATCAAGCAGTTATGATTATGTTTCAGTGTATGTGATTTTCTCATATCTCAAATCGTCATAATATGAGACACTTTTGCACTCTTGCTATGTTTTCACACACAACAAGCAAATTTTTTGCTACTTTTGATACATGTGCAGGTACAATGTGATTTGGTCATCTTAAGGAATACATGCGTTAATGTATGCATGCTAGACAGTCATAACTTATTTTTGAAATATAAAATTGGTTAGACTTGTTTAGTGTGTGTGTGTATTTTGGATCATGAATGCTTTGCATTTTTTTGTTGAGAGATGTTTTTGAGAGCTTAACATGTTGATTGGATCTATGGTTGAGTAGCTTGCCTGTTGCATTCATCTCTATATGTTTTTTCTCTCTTTGAAAAAATTATTTTCTTCAAGCTCGACAGCTTCTCGACAGATCCTCAACGAATTTGCATCTATCGAGCCCCTCTTTCTTCTTTTCTCGATAGAAGTTAGCGCAATTTCGATCCATCGTGCTTTCTGGAATTCGATAGCTTCTCGATCCATCGAGAAATTTTCTATCTGGTCAATAGCTTCTCGATCCATCGAGGTATTTTTTGCCATCGACAGATCCTCTACTGATTCACTTCTGTCGAGATTTAGAGCTCAACAGATCTCGATAGCTCCTTGATCTATCGAGCTGTGTTTTTCTATATACAGCTGAGACGCGATCCGGTTTTCATTTTCTCACTTCTCTCTCGATAGAAATCTTTCTCTCTCGACCTAAAACTCTTTTTTACTCTCAAATCTCATCACCCATTGCATTTTCGGCCTCTACCAAGATCAAATCACTTGGTAAGTGTCCTAAAACCTTCTTTTTTCATGCATTCATGCATTTTAGACCTATGTTTTGGGGTTTTTGAAATTTTTTTTGGGTTTTTGAGTTTTTCTTGAAATTTTAGGGTTGGGCTTTGTGATTTTGATAATATATGATCATGCATTGCATTCTTGTTGCATTTTAAAAATGTTTCATGCATTTAGATGTGTGTTTGATTATGTTGAAATGTGTGCTGGTAGGTTTGGATTGGGTTTTACCAATGATGTATTTATTTTTGCACATCATATGTTCATACAAATGTATCCTCTCTTTTCTTTCTATTTGCTTCTATTTGTGATGTATTTTCTCTCTTTCTCCCCCTCTTTCTCTCTCAGATAGACTGCGCATGGCACCTAAGTGCAAATCTACTTCGGCTTGGAACCCTCATGGTTTCGAGTCTTCTTCTTTTGATCCCGCACCCCCTTTTCACATTCGGTTCCATGATGGAAAGGTCCAACAGGACTTCTTTGAGAACTTTCAGAGGCGTGGCGTTCATCTGAAGTGCCATGTCATTTTGTCAGACTTTTCTGACACTCCTTTACTCGGTGTCATTCAGACTCGGGGATGGGAATCTCTTTGTGAGATACCCTTGAAGTGCCCTATAGTGTTTATACACGAGTTTTACTCCAATATAGACGGTATCGATACCTCTGTACCTTGATTTGCCACAAAATTCAGAGGTACACGTATCGTAGTCACTTTGGATCTTATACCCGAGATACTACATATCTTGAGGGTATTGCATCCTAATTACCCCGGTTGTTAGCGTCTGAGGACTGTGTCCAAAGACGAGCCTTTATCTCATTTCTGTGAGGTACCTTCCATACAGGGTGAGCGTCAAAACACCCCATGCTCGGGCTTTGCAAAAGGTCCGAGATTCCTTAATATGGTGATGATGTTTGTCCTTACTCCATTGTCTCACTATAATTCTATCACAAAACCTCGTGCTCGATTTTGTTGTCCCTTTTAGAGGATCTTTCTATAGACTTCCCCACTCACTTCATCACTTCCATCATTGATGTTTATCAAGATACGGTGACCTATAATAAGTTCATTTTTTCTTCGACTATCACGCTGATTCTTCGCCATTTTTCCATCCTTATTCCTGATTCTCCCTACTTCACCATTATGGGTGCCATCAGCGCAGCTTCTATTCAGCAGAGTGAGGCCCAACTTCGACTGAAGTGGCCACAGACGGAGACAACTGATCCTGCAACTCCTGCTATTCCTTCCACTGCCGCTCCTTCTTCCCCGGATGGTGGTGTGACTCTTGAGGCCATCATGGCATAGGTTCAGCACATGGATGCTTGCCTTGACACTCTCAGTGATGAGTTGTGTCAGGTGAACACCCGTGTCAGTCATATTGGATGACCACAGGCTCACCTCGGTGGTTTTGCCGCATTTCCCTTTCCTTCTTCGAAGTCTTCGGCAAATGAGGATGGTGATGATGGTGCTGATGATGATGAGAAGGAGGAGGAGGATGCTAGCTCTGTCATTGATGATGAAATGACGACCTTTCAGTGACTTACCCTTTGTCATTCGTGACAAAAAGGGGGAGTAGTTTTGGGATGATGAGAGTAGTCTTGTATTTAAAGGGAGAGTTAGCATAAGATATTTTTATTAGGGGGAATGTCTATATATTCTTGAGGGATGTAGTGAGAATTTTATGTACTTTTCTTTTCTTTCTCTTTTTTTGTTACATTATCCTCTTGTACACCAGTCTTGTGACCATTTATTTATGACATACATTGTATTTCACCTATCTCTCCATGTGTTGTTTCTTTTCTCTCTTTATACACATGTTTTTTTATGTATGCAATTTTTATTTATGTTTCACACAAAGATGCCTTAATGAGTTTTGTTTAAAGTATTTCAGAAAGAAAGGTTGTGAAAATCTACCATGCCATGAACTCTCTTCTTGCAAAGTTTTTCAAGAGTTTGTGTTAGGATTAGATTTTCATGTAATTCAACAAATGATTATGAGTTTAGTAATTTAAGACTTCTCTCATGATTCATTTGTTTATTGTGATTTTGTCACGGATTGCCAAAAGGGGAGATTGTTAGGACTTATGTGAGAATTATTAGAGACATATGTTATATAAATTGGCTAATCCTATGTTATATAAATTGGCTAATCCTTTTACAAAACACACTTTACTTGTAATTGGGTAGATCTAGGATAGGCTTAGTACTTCAAGGAACAAGAGTTTAAGTTTAGTATTGAAGCCATGCAAATCTATCCAAGAAACAAGTGAAGAAGAGTTGTTCATTAAATCTCGATAGATATCTCGACAGAATCATATCTATGGAGGTTTAATGTTGAAGCTCGACAACAATTGTATCTATCGAGTATTATGAAATTAGAATTTCTAGATCTGATTTCACGCATATCCATATGTATTTGTGTAAGGTTTCTTTTCTCACAAACCTAGACATATATAAAGATTATTTTAAGGGTTGGCACATGAAGATGCAACTTGATGCAAAGTGATAATACTTGCATATTGTGACCGGAAACAATTTGCCCTAGTTCATCTTTCTCTCTGTAGAAGCTACTACATCTTTGTGCTAAGGGTTTTGTAACTAATGAGCTTCTTAATCTTCATTGTTGGATGAACTGAAGAACTTTGCAGTCAACATCTTCCTTAAGTTGGTGTGTTAGTCACATACTGGGATTCGTGCATTATTGGTTAGTTACATACTGGGAGCCGTGCATTGAAATGATAGATTGCCGCCACATTACAAGTCCAATTGGGTATTGGGGTAAGGGTTCAACTGTAGGTTGGTATTAGGTACTGGGATTCTTTTTACTTGTAACCACTTGTTTTGATAATAGTGGATTCTCAGGAGTGGTGACCTTAAATTCACCTGGTGGGGTTTTGCCTCGGTGGTTTTCCTCATTCGTAAACAAATTACCTGTGTCAAATTTATTTTCCGCTGCATTTAACTTAGTTGGTGATTTGTTTATGCTACTACACTTATTGCATGAAATTGAATCTAATTAATTGATTAATTTCTCAAAGGGGTCAATACATTTTTAGCCTATCAATTCCCCCTGACTATGGCATGATGTATCCTTTTAATTTTTTGGACTTTGCTGACTCCGATGTGTTTTTCTACAGGAGGTTAATGCTATCTATTGGAAGTAAGAGCATTCACATCAGATGTGCCAAATGTCAAATATTTGGCATTTGGCACATCAAACACCAAAAATAGATCATCATGAGGTGTGTTAAATGCCAAAAAGTTTTGGCATTTGCTATAGTACAATCTTATGTTTGGAACGGTACGGACGAAAATTGTAAAAGTTTTTAATATTTTTTTTATTCTTACTTTTCTCTCTCCTCTCTCACCTGTCTTTTCTCTCTCCCATCTGCAATTATCACTTAGTCTTTCTTCCTTACTCATTCTCACTCTTCGCTTCTTAGCTCTTCCTTTCTCTAGAGCAATTTGCCGTCCTCATTTGCCGCCGATCTCACTAAGTAGCAGACCTCACCAAGCCGCTGCTTAGCCATGACTCGCGTCGGCCATCACTCCTCAACTTAAGGCTGATCTCGCCAGTAGTGGCTGATCATGCCTCGAGGCTGATCTCAACAAGTTGGCCCTTGCCTAGCCGCGAGTTCATCTCAACTTTTTATGTTTTTGTGTATATATATATATATATATTGGGTTTTGGGTTTTGGGTTGATTTGGGGCTTTAATTTGGAAGTTTTGGGTGGTGGTGGTGGCAGGTGGGTTGTGGGTGGTGGTGGGTTGATTTTGGGGTTTTATTTTGGTAGTTTTGGGTGGTGGCCATTGGTTGTGGTGGTGGTGTTTGGTTGGTGGCAACTGCCAATGGTTTGGACTGGTATTGTGTTAATATTATTTTAATGCATTGTATATATTATTTTAATGTATTGAATTATAAAATAAAATATGTGATGTATGATGTATTGTAAAGTGGCGTAAAAAAAAAAAAAAAAAAAAGTAGCTTTTTGACTTATGAATATGACATTTGTTTACAATGCCAACTACGAATGCTCTAATAATGTATTATTGGGGGAAGATATTTTTTGAAAATGAGACTGGCAAAAAAGATGTAGACCACTAATAATAAGAAACCTTTTTAAAAAACTTCAACCGAAAATAGAAGTACTGGGTTTTGGTGCATTGGGGCCGGCCCATGTAAAGCTTTAGCCAGTTTGGGCAAGTATTGTTAGTTTTCTTTTCTTTTTAATTTTTCTTTTTTCTTTTTTGAGGATAAACGGCAGAAAACAAGTATTGTTAGTTTAAGACTGCTACAATACAGTCTACAGAGTAGGATGGAGTCAGATAATGGCAATGACAGCATGGCGGTCAAAAAAATAGTAACAAAATTTTGAAAGATTTTGCTAATGTGTGCTTAAGGCACACAATAATAAATAATTTTTAAAAGTATTTTTTTAAAAATTAAAAAAATATTGATAATTTTTTTAATTTTTAAAAAAATACTTTTAAAAATAGATGGTTTAATGTGTACCCAATAGCACACATTAACCGGACTTGTATTGCTTTCGGTTTTGATATTTTTTGCTTTCGGTTTTGATTTCATTTTCCCATATATGTTCTGCATTTAGACAAGATGTCAGAATTGTTCTTATTAGGCTCGATCCACTTATTATTTTTATCATTCGGTATTCTCTTCTCCTCTCCACGATGTTTTGTGTGTGCATATGATGTCACATATTCTCCTCTCCTTGATATTTTGTGTGTACATAGAGATTTGGGCTTTCACTTTTTTTGGATGGTACCGGTAGGGGTGGCTATTCGCAACTTGCTACGGAATGTAGAGAGATAAGATTAGAAATATGATTAAAAAAAAATTATTTTAAAAGAAAAGAATGAATTTATCCAAATAATAATAATAAATAAATAAATAAATAATAAAGTTATAATAGCTTTTGTAGTATGTTTTTGTGTTAAAATCCTAATCTTTCTCTAGTGTTGTTGTTGTTGTTGTTGTTGTGTATATTAGGATGGCCATGGGTTGAGTTTCTTTGAACTTGATTTTGACAGCCCAAACCCCATACCCAACCCCACTTTGGGAGCAAGATTTTCTTTCTGCTCCCTTGGGTAATGGGTACTCAACCCAATCTAATTTGAAAAGAAAAAAAAAAATTGAAAGATAGGGTTGAACTTCGAACTTTGCCCCCCACATTTACAAGCATTTATACTTGTGAAATAACTATCGCACCAAGGGTGTGCGATAGTTGAGAATCAAACCTAAAGAAGCTCATATTGGCAATAAAAAATTAAAATTTTTTCTCTCTAGTTTTCTATTGCAAACAAACTTAAGGGGTTAAGACTAGTAATTAAACAAGGGTCATGTTAATAGATGCCCATAGGGCAATTGTTAATAAACAATAATAGGAAAATTTTGACAACACTTATATGAAAATATAAAATGCTGTCAACAATATTTATTGTTTTATTATTCTTCCAATAAAATGTTTCTATAAATAGAGGCAAAGAAATCCATGAATTTTTAAAATCATTTGTAATGGGGTCAAGAAAAACTATCTTTTTTGTTTGTTATTGATTTAACTATGTTATCAGATCAAATAAGTACTAAGTAGCCTAATTACCAACGCAAATTCATTAATCTTGATCTATTTGATAGTAACTATGCAAGTTGTCAACACGTTCTTTTTTCTTTTTCTTTTTTTTATAGGAGTCAACACATTCCTTAAAGTTTACAATGATTCTAAAAAGATATTTTTAAAAAATTTCTTATGTTTACAAGGCCATAATTAGTACTATACCGACAATTTTCAAATATATACCTATATAGAAGATGCAATCTAAATTTAAAAATTCTGCCATCCATGAATTAAGAAATGAATAATATTTAACTTTATAGAGGGACAGGACAATTGGTAAAGTTTGATGTGGGAGTAGAAGTACCGTTGGATTGCCAAGGGAATAATTGGCAGTTTATACACCCAATTATGGAGAATACAACATAGTAAAGACTAGAGGTGATCCAAGCCCTTTGGTGAATCATAATAATATGATCTAATATATGATAAATTAGACAATTTTCCTACATATTGATTTGGAGAAATCTCTCCCAACTCTTTAATGTGAAGACTCATAAAAAAAATATCTATATATATTATTAAATTAAGTCATATGGCTCATTAAATAAGTAAGGTGACTAAAGTATTTGGATAATTTTATTAATTTTCATATAGTGAGATGAAAAAATTTGGAATTATTTGGTAGTGTATTTTAAACAACAATTTTCAATATTTAAATAACAATACATGTATTTTTACATATTTTTTCATCCTCACATATTTTTAAAAATACAAAAAGTTAGTAGTATAATATTTCCAAACGGCCCAAGCTCCAAGAGTCCAAAGTTTCGTTGGTCGGATAATACAAAGTTGCAAACACCAACGCAGAAAAACAAAGCAAGGAAAGGAGCAGAACAGCTAGACAGCCAGACAGCCGACACTTAAAAAGTATTAAAAAACTATAACCATACAGATCTTGATGTACGGAACCTACGGATGCTTGGTCCATTGTCGCAAGTATGAAGTTCCCAACTTTATCTCATCATAAAGAATGGATTTATGTAGAAGGAGCCTAATGTCATGGCCTTGGATTTCTTTCAAATAATAAGCAGGATATTTTATTGAACTAGTATGCTATGTGCACAAAATTTTCGCAACAACTCCTTTAACATATTCGAGGTGACAAGCAATTAATAGTTTTAATTTAAATTCACTATTAAAATTACTTTTTTACATACTAGTAAACAACTTGTCTTTTAAAATATGTTATGAAATGAAAATAATATAAGCAAAACATTTCTCTTTATTTAAGAGTTTGCATCATGATACTACAGTTTCAAGTATTGCATTCAAGTATCAATATCATAGCACAACATAATCTTAGAGCAAGGTATGCCAAATATAACTAACTATTTTATACTTCATCATAACATCAAATCCTCTATCCATTGTGACTAAAAGAAGAGGACACAATACTATTATTTTGGAAATAAATTGGAATGTCTCAAGTCATAAATTTGAAGCCAATTCGACTAATTCTGAATGGGAAAGAGTTCTGAAACAACTACTAACCACGCCCCTCTCAAAGAATCAATTTGACTTGCTCTTAGAAGATTTATACAATTCAATGTCAGTCTGATAGTATACGATCTCTCCAGAATCATCGACATAGTGGTCTTCTTTAATGCTTCTTACTAGATTCTCGAATAAGTGAGATGGAAAAGGCCCAGATTTCTTTGGCTCACGATAATACTTCCCAAGCACTGGTTTAGCTGCCTTAGTCTGCAAGGTAAGTATTAAAATCATAAGAATCAATTCAATATGACGCTACTACAATTTACTAGTCAAAAGTTATTTGCTAAGGTGATTGAAAAATTAAGTACCGCTTCCACTAGGTGATAATGCGGGATTTGAGGGAAGAGGTGATGTATAACATGAGTGCCAATATCATGGTGGACGTTGTTAAACCATCCATAATCACGATCAACTGTTGTGAGCCCTCCCCTTAGATAGCTCCATTCCTGTCAAATTGCAGACACAAAGGATAATGAAGCCTTTGAATTAAACTATTCTTCTTAAGATGCTACGATTCCCTCTGAAATTAAGTAATTAAGCCCGTTTTCAAACTATCACTATCAGTACCTTGCCGCGGTACCAAGGAAGTTTCTCCTCATGACCATGGTGATGTAAATATGTCACAAAATCCAGCCACACTATGAAAATCTGTGAATAATAGTGGATACAAATAAGCATATTACAATTGGAGAAGAAGTAAACTGTACGGAATTTGATGAATAAAGCAAGAAAAAGAGAAAATCACTCACCAAGTAAGGCACACCGTACAGCTTTAGCATTTGGATTGGACCTATCACAAAGGATAGACAGATAAGCAGAGCAACCATTGCAGACCAGCACAGAGTTGAGGTTATCACATCTTTCCTCTCATTGGGGGCGAACAAATTGCTGTAAGGGTTGAAGTGAGAACCCTCCTTCCCTGGAGCTCTCCACCACTGAGATGTAATCCACCACAAAATCAAAATTTAGCTGCTTAATTACTATCACAAGCAGATAGTTAAGTTAACTATTACTACAATTAAGGGTAAACAAAATACAAGCTTTCTCACCAGATAAATTGGGTATGCAAAGAGGGGTAAAGGCACTGTGAACCTCAGCATTCGAGTACTATGATTTAAACTCTTGTATACCTTCTCAGTCAACTAATAAAAATGAAAATAAATAAATAAAGACATTACTAAAAAAAAAAAATTAAAAGATTATATCCATGTTCACGGTTAATAAGAGCATTTTTTGAAATAATGGAACAGAAATAATACCGGAACCCATGACTCATCATTCTCCACATTCCCATGGTTCTGGTGGTGAGTTCTGTGGCTAATTCTCCTGTAGGATTCAAGAGCAGTGAAATTCATCAAATTTCGACAAAAATTTAAAACTAAATCTTAACATAAGCCAAAGATTACTGAAAAGTTAATTAACAAACTAAGTTAATCACAAACCCACCATCCATGGTAAGGTACAAGAATTGAAGAATGCAAGATATGCCCCACGACGCTATTTAGAATAAGGCTGTCAGAAAAGCTTCCATGGCCACTGTTCAATCGAAAACCAAACACAATGCAAACATATGTGAAAATCAATAACATAGTTTTAGACATTAGAAGGCAAAGAATTGACAAGTATGTGATTACCAATCATGTCCAAGAACAAATAGAGCCCAGAACATGGTCCCCTGAGCAGCCCAGTAAAGTGGCCAAAAAGTCCAGCTATTGAAGTAGATTGCAGCTGCTACCAATGCAAAGACCACAAAGACATCTCTGAGAACATAACACAGAGATCTCCATGGATTCTTGACCCAGCAATGCTTGGGAATGGCAGCTCGGATCTCAGCTATCTTAAATGGAGGCGGCGCACTTGGGTCGAAATATTCGTTTTGCTCAACCCCATGATTAGTAAGCTCACCTTGTCTCTGCATTTCTTCAACAACTGGCTCCTTCATTGGCTCTGGATTTGGGTATTTTTGTGCAGACCCAAAAAGATGCCCCAGAGGAGAAGTGAAGAGTTGGAGGCTTTGCTAAAACTCTGTATGGTTAAGGGTTGAGAGTTGAGACTTGACAGGCTTTTATGCTTTATAGCAACAATAAGGCTGTGACACGCACGTGAGAGTAGAGACACAGAATCTATCTATCTCTGGATGCACCCTAGTTGCCATGCGTGTGAACAGAATCGATTACACTACACATACAGATACACTCATGACTTGCACATTCTCAATTCTCATAGGCATAGGCATAGCAGCATACAGATTGTGTAATTATTTTAGACAGTCTAGGCGTGATGGACGAGAATACTTCAGAGACACAATCACTACAACTTTTACACGAAATTTAAACTTTGCCAAAACTTTGTTTACAGCCAAAACAATGATTACAACATACCATAGGTAGGGAGATATTTTTTTGGTAATAACAAAGTCCTAAGAAATAAAAAAGTCAAAAAACAACTTAATCAAGGAATTTCTTCTAAAAAAAAAAACCTTAATTAAGAAAGTAAAAATAACCTAAAATACAAGAAATTCGGTGCATTACACGTTTGTTTTACATAAACGTAGAAACTATGTGGGACCCAACCTAAAATTGAGGAAATTAGGCATACTAAACCATCATTTAAGAAAAAGTAATTATCTCACGTTACTTAGAGAGTGTGTCATTTGTAGTAGTGTAAAACACAACTTGTTACACTCTTAAAAGTTACTACGATTTTTTAGTAAAGTTTATATGTTTTCAAAAAATAAAATAAAATAAACATATAAATATAGCTCCCATGTGAGAAACACCCCCGAGCGCTGGTAGTGTCCACTTTTATGGCCAATGAAAGTGCAATGTAATGTAAAACCAAACAATAAAAATGTATCTAATTAGAGATGGCCATAGGGCAGGTAATTTGAAAACTCACCTCACCTTGCTTCATGACCTGACATTTTGCCCCACGGGTATCCAACTTGATTTTGAAAGGGTTTTTTCCCCAACCATTAACTTCAATTCGGTTGGGTTTGGTAATACCCGCACCACATCTACTAGGTTTGGGTACAGAGAAAAACCCAACACTATAACTGAATCCCCTAACGGGTCTGGTAAAATTCGTGCTTATCTAGTTAGGTTCTCACTCCAAATGGGTATTTTGCTATCCCTATATCCAATACACAAAAATTCCATTTTTGTGGGATTTAGGGGAGGTGATTTGTAAGCAATATTTATTGGTTTTATTTTTTTTTATAGGAGAAATTTCACTTTAAACCCTATTACTCACTCCATCCGAATCTGTTTGTCATGTTTGAAAAGTCAAACTTTTTAAGGAAATATCATTTATTGTTTTGTTTACCTCATTAAAATGTATAAGTTTACACAACTACTCTTAAATAAATTTATTAGTATTTAAAAAAAAAAAAAATTATTCTTAATGAGGCAACTAAAAAGGTGCCCAATTAGATTGATTTTTTAAATATTTGTTAGTTTTCTTCTCAAATAGTTTTGAAAATAAAGTAGGGGTATAATAGGAACATTAGTAAATTAATGACTTTTATTTTTAAAAACAGGACAATATTTTGGGACATCCTAAAATAGAATAGAGGACAAACAAATTTTGACGGAAGGAGTATTTAGGATATTCCCAATTAAACCCTATACTTTTAGAAATAACAAATTACAACTTGAACTTTTGGAATGTCACAAATTAAAACTTGGAGTTAAAATTGATATAACACCGTAAACTTTTGAAATGTGACAGATTAAACTTTTAGAAGGTTAGATTTATTTAAGTTTTTTTTTATTATTAAAAACAGATACACACTCACAAAAAGATGACAACGCCATTTAAATCGAACCTGACATATAATCATCAAAAAAAATTTAGGGTGTGTTTGGATATCGTTTATTTTGATAAAAGTACTATAGATAAAGGTAAAAGTTAGTTGAAATAATACAATAGAGTTCATAAATAGTGCCAAAAAGTGCAGTGAAACCCATGAATAGTAGCAAAAATAGATTGAATAGTGAAATAATTTTGATGAAAGTACTATAAATAAAGGTAAAAGTTAGTTGAAATAATACAGTAGAGCTCATAAATAGTACCAAAAAGTGCAGTGAGGCCTATGAATAGTAGCAAAAATAAATTGAATAGTGAAATAATTTTAATTTTTTATTATTATTAAAAACACATACACCATCACAAAAGATGACAACGCCATTTAAATCGAACTTGACATATAATCATCAAAAAAGACTTTAGGGTGTGTTTGGATATCGCTTATTTTGTTGAAAATACTGTATATAAAGATAAAAGTTAGTTAAAATAGTACAGTGTGCCAAAAAGTATGTACAATGAGGCTCATAAATAGTAGTAAAAATAAACTGAATAGTAAAATAATTTTAATTTTTAATCTCTGCCCAAACGCACACTTAATCTCAACCTGAACCTACACACTGTAAAGCAAAACCCAATATTAAGGATTTCAAGAATTTATACCATCCCACATCATCGATTCATCGTATCAAGTAGTATCAAATACAGATCTCACAGCTTCATTGGATTCAGCCATAAAGCAAAGAAATTTCAGTAATAAATAAATATATATATATATATATATATATGAATTTTCGGCTAGAATACAAAAAATGTAAATCAAGAGAAATGTAACCCAGGAATGAAGAACAAATTCCAAACAATATTTCGAATTTTCAATCAACATAATGAAAATTTTCATTCAAAAATTCTACTCAAATTGTTTCGGCATCCACAACTCAGAATCCTAGAAACAAAATTTAACAGAGTCCAGTTGAGTCAAATCACATTGGGACAACCCATGAACAAGTATTCCAAACCAAACAGATAAGAAGAAGGAAAGAGTGAAAGAAATGTTCTAACCTCAGTGAATTGAAACAAAAATGAAAAAGACCAAAATCGTTCTACAGCAAACTTCTTTGAAGGTTTCAACCTTGTGGCCTCCCTGCCTCCCTCTCTCTTTCTCTCCTCCCGGCCAGAGTCAGAAATTTCTTTTTCCTTTATTTTATTTATTTATTTTTTTTTAATTTTGACATATATATATATATATATATATTTTTTTTTTTTGGGTGTGGGTAAAATGGAACTACAAAAACTGAAGAGCAGATCAACAATGGCCACTTAAATACAAAGTCTGTTAAGATTCAATTCCAAAAAATTAAAATGCAACATGAGCATAACTAATTTGGAAAGATAACATTTAAGTAACAATTTTATTCTAATTTTGATCTTATGGTTTAATTTGTTACCTTTCTAAAGTTCAAGACTTTTATTTTTGAGAAGGTGGCAGGATTTAAGTTATTTAATTTGGAACTTTAAAATGTATAGAGTTTAATTTGGAATATCCCTAAGGTTTAAAAAGAAATTTTCTCTTTATTTATTTATTTTTCAAAAAGCTAATTATCAAACTCAAATCTGAGCTGGTTTGGTAAGGGAGTTTAAACAACAATTTTTAATGTTTAATTGCTAAAAACTATAGACCCACAAACAAAACATGTGTCTGGTAATATCGTTTAATAAAGAATGTTTGAGTAAGAGTTTTTAATATTAAGTGTTTAGACATTGTATTTTTGTGAACACCTCAGAGAGTGTTTATAGTTTTCAAATAACAGGTTTGAGTACCATTATTATAATTATTTTGCAAACTGTGAGACTTATATGATGTTGACAACATATAAAACACACATTTTTTTCTTCTTAAAACCACATACTCTTTGTTTTTTTTTTTTTTTTTTTTTTGAGAAACTAAAACCACATGCTCATACTAAACAAACAATTGTGTTTTTTCATTTTTGAAAATATGTTAATACAAACATGGTACCAAACACATTTTTCTTTTCATTATAAATACTTTTAAACACATGTTTTCATTACACTTTTTAAATCATAATTTTCAGATCATTTGGAAAACAAATATCTAAACTCTCTTACCAAAGATTGTTGGCTTGTTGCTTTTTAGTGAAAAACACTTGCTATTACACCAAAATTTGACCTTTAAGAAAAAGTAAAAAATGAAATAAAATTCGAATTCAACTAAATAACGAAAAAAAACATAATATATATATATATATATTTTTTTTTTTTTTTTAAATTATCTATATCACAAATTTTCATGAGAAAATAAAACATTGTTGCACAAAAATATTTCACAACCTTTTTCACTATTGATTGGCATGTTAAGTTACGAGTGACGTGAAATAAAAGTAATAGAGGAGTGACAAGAGATAATGGAAACGTAATACTAAGTTGTTTTTAATTAGTTCATGCCAAACATTTTTTTTTCTGTTATCAGAGTTCATGCCAAGCTAATTGTCCATTATTCATAATTTGTCACTTATACGGAAAAAATATTTTAAAATAGACAAATGCTATATTCACAATATTTTTATAATACTTTCACAATAAATTCTAAATGTTTGGTTGTTATTGGCGAAAAAAAATAATTTCAATAGTATGTTCAAATTAAAATTAATAATAATTTATCACATATAATTTGTTGTAAAGGTTTTATGAAAATATTGTTGACGCAAGTTACATGACTACAACTGTTTATATAATTTTTGCCACGACTCAAAGCGTGACTAATTGTGAGAAAAATTATATAGTTAATTGTAATTCTAGCATTGTTTGTCGTTTCCTACCAAAGACAATTATGAATCTTTTCCTTACGCGTAAGATTTTTATTTTATTTATTCATTTTCCTTTTCTTATTCCCTTACGTCAAATACAGGGTATCTACTTTGCTTATAGCAAACTATTATTATTATTATTATTATCATTTTTTATTATTGTAATTATTCATATATATATATATATATATATATATATAATTTTTTTCCCCCCCTTAAAGATATGGATGAGAACTTAAAGCGTTTTTTTCTGTCAGGTTCGGAAAGAGAAACTAGGGAACCGAATAACTGCACTCCAACAATTGGTTTCACCTTTCGGAAAGGTAGATTTTTGTTTTTTTGTTTTTTTTTTTTTGTTGTTGTTTTTTTCTCTACTTTTTTCAAAGAGTACGAATAGAAAGAAAGACCTTTACTTTGTGAAATAATTGAAAGCTTATGACATTGATTCATATTCTTGTTATTATTATTATTATTATTATTATTATTATTATATAAAGAGCAAATTAAAAGAAGAATCAGCAAACATTATAAGCGTAATATGAAGATTAAATTTGATGCCATGTGTCTTTCTCAGAAAAAACATGGATGTCATGTTGCACGGGAAATGTAGAATACAAAGCTCTATTTTCTGGAAAGCAACCCAGAACGGTCCATAGCTGAACCTAGGCCGTCAATTCATCGTGAAAAAGCAACAGGGACCCAGGCCATGTACTCATCAAGGAAAAAAAAAATAAGTAAATTAAAATTCATGTGAAATTGGCTGGTTTCACTTTTTTCATTTTAATATAAGTTAGTTTTCTTGTTTCGATGGATGTAGCTCCCCATTTACAGGACCTAATCAAAGATATGGAAGGATTTTGTTGCTTCTTAAAAAAAAAAAAAATCAAAGATATGGAAAATGTGACACACGCTACCTCGCTAAACCTAAACCAGTTATTCTTGGTTCCTGCATGGTCACGTATTTATTTTATGAAGAACCAGCAACCATAGACAATGGGCTATGCTAAGAAACAATTTTAGTCATTTTATAAGTATAAATGTTTGTAAAATATGAGAGTAAGGATTGAAATTTAAGTATTTAAGAGAAAGTTTCACATACATATACACTTAAGTTAGGATAAAATAAAATTTTATCTTTGTAAAAAAAAAAAAAACAACTTTGATTTCTCAGTATAATAACATGGGTCAATCCAATCAATTAAATGGGGGTGTCTAAATCCAATTGACGTGATTCCCACGTAAAATTAAAAGAGCCATGTTGTATTGTTGTTATTGCTGCTTACATGCTTTAATTGCATAGCGGTATTTCGGACTCTCACGTAAGGGGTGCATTTAATTGGGGGACTCAATTGTTGACCCACTCATATGCGATAGCCTGGAATAATGTCTTTTTAGATGGGTGGCGCTTGTAAATATTTTCCGCTTTCATCTCAAAGCATTTTCAACCGATGCTCTATCTCATCTATTATTTAGAGATAAAATGTTATTGTCCACACTCCAACCAGTTCTGTAGACACAAAACTTTTCCTAACATAAAATGCTCATCATTGAACCTCTTAAGAGCATCTCCAACAGATGTCTATACTCTATAGTGATAGTCTATAGAAATATGTAAATATTTTCCACTTTCATTATTGAACCTCTTAGATGTCTATACTCCCTATCAAAAAAAAAAAAAAAAAAAAAAAGATGTCTGCACTCTAGTGATAGTCTATAGAAATATGCAAATATTTTCGGCTTTCATTATTGAACCTCTTAGATGTCTATATATACTTATAGACATCTAAGTGATAGTCTATAGAAAGAAGGGTTTGGTTTACCTCCAATACTTTTTTAATCGGAATTTTTTTTTAATAAGAAACTATCACATTATCTATTAACTAAATAAAATGTGGAGATTAAAACTCATTACCACTTGTTATTGTATATTTAAAACAAAAAGACATGTCCAATTAAAAAAGTACTGAAGGTAAGTCAAACCCTAAAAAGAAATACAAGATACCATCTAATTTTAGGTGAGCAAATTATATTGGAAGGAAATATGGAAACCTTACATTGTTTTTAGGTATAGACACATAAGTAAAAGTAGGATTTTTTGTTTGGGGCTAAGTTGTGGCTCTAAGGAGTTTAATTTTGCCCCACATGCCTCATATAATTTTTTAATATTTGTGCTAAGTGAATTATTATTGCAAAAGTTGAAGAGTAAAAAAAAAAAAAAAAAATGAAATGCTTGGTTTGACTTTTGACATGGTATTGACAAGATTGTTGGTAATGAGGATTGGGGAAAATTAAAAATAAAAATAAAAATATAACGAAAATGAAATTTATATTTATGTTGGACTTAGGCTTTAGCATAGGTTTTGTTCCCATCTAAATTAAATCTAGATCGACGTAAACTAAACTTTGGCATAACAAAATATTAATAACATTTGCTATCAATATTTTTTTCTTATAGTATTATTAATATTATTATATATACAAATAGTGGTTGGACAAACTAAAATTGAAAATTTCATGAATAACAATTTAAATTGAATATTATTTTTTTTCGTTTGTTTCAAATAAACTTATATTTATTTTATAAGTAGTTATTTTATATTTGCAAATATTCAAACACCATATATATTATATAAAAACTTGGTAAAATTTTAATACGTATTTATTTATGCTTATTTGTAAATGTATCTCATTCATATGTATGAGGTTACAAACTAGTTTATTAATTAAGACGAGCCCCCACACACATTCACAACACACACCCCCTCCTCCATGTGTGTGTATTGATAAATTGAACCGCTTAGATGTCTATAGTCTATTTAAAAATATTACAAGATACCATCTAAAATAGATAGTGGGCTAATTATGCTGGATAGAAATATAGAAACCTTTTTCATGTTTTTAGGCAAAGGCATATTGGCAAACCTAGGATATTTTGTTTGGGGCAAGTTGTGATACTAATTTATTAGTTAAGATTGAGCCAATTTGCACATCCACAAATTTGTGTGCGTATGTACACACCCACACAAAACTTAGTATTTTCTATCAAAACTATGCTCAATGACTTTCATAAAATAAATACATCTTTTGCTATCTCAACAATTAAATTCTTAAAAATTTTATTTTCAATATAAATTACTAAATTGTCTAGCAAAATGAGTAAACAAATTTCAATTGAACTGATGATGTTTTCAAAAACATGAATGTTGCAAAATTTAACAGATACAATTGTACAAGAGAACATTTTACAATAAAAATAACATTGAGAAAAATAAAGTACTTTTGCTATAACTACTAGACCATTGAACAATTATCTTTTAAGAGTTCCATCAAACTAACTCAAATATTTAGGAGGAACTCCTATTTTATAAGCTAAAATTTTTAATATGAAATATTTCTATATACTATAAAGAAATTATCAAAGTTTTAGACCGATGTAGCTCCACCCTGCGGCTTCAACTAGAATTTTGGTAAAATAAGCTACTATTTTAGACTTTTGTGAGCAACTTATTTAGCTGAAACTGAAATTTTTTTGCTAAAAGTATTGTAAATAAAGTTAAAAGGTAGCTAAAATAGTACAGTAAAACCCATAAATAGTACCAAATTAAAAGTACAATGAGACCTATGAATAATAGTAAAAAAAAAAACTGAATAGTAGCAAAAAAAAGAGCTAAATAGTAAAAAAAAAACTGACTTATTAAGCCAATGCCAAACACACACTTTTAGTAACTTTTTTTAAGTTTACTCCTTAATCCTTATACAAAAGTGAAAGGAGAAATACTGAAATACAGAACAATAAGGAAATTCACAATACAATTATTGATTATTTTTTTAAAAAGAAAAATGGCTTGTGAAATCGGCAAAGATGTAGTTGATTCCATTGTAAGAACTAAGAACAAAAATAAATAGTATATGCTAGTGCCAATTTCACTTTTTTTTTTTTTTAATTTAAAAAAAGTCAATTTCATTTTAAAATTCCAATGTTATTGCCCCCTTTTTTTTTTTTTTTTTCACTTAGAAAATATAAGTAAATGTGAAATTCGCGGATTACACTTTTCAACATTGACCTTTTCTTTTTATTTTAATATAAACCCATTTACATGTGGGCCTACTCAATTATTGTTGAGAAGAGCCCTGCCAATTCAAGTTACGAACATTGAAAATTTTAAACATATGGAAAATGCGATATTGTGATGGACTGTAGGTCGTAGCAATAGCTTGTGTCAATTACACTTCTGGTTGTTTTCAAAGAAAATATCTGAACTTTCTCTACCCAACTACTAATATAGTAATACATCAAAAAAGATTTTGTACTTTTGGATTTGAATTTTGACGGCAGCCGCGGTGTCAAGTACTAATGAGGGTGGTGGTAGACTGGTAGGACTATCGTGCATTTTTTATTTATTTTTAATATACCTTAATTAATTTTAATTTTAAATTAATATGGGTTTTGGACCACCCTAAAAAAAAAACTTAAAACACCCTTAATAAAAATTGAGCCCATTAAAAATAAAATTCAACTTCTCCAAAATTTTGGTCTATTAAATATTGAAAAAAAATTTGCAAGAAATGCGATATTCACAATATTTTTGCAATATTTTTGTAACAAATCCTAAATAGAAAGTTGTTACCGGTAAATAAAAAAATAATTTAAGTGGTAAGTTTAAATTAGAATTAGTAAAAACTTTCTACCTAGGTTTTGTTGTGAAAGTGTTGCAAAAATGTTGTGAACATAACACTTCTCAAAAATTGCCCAAACAAACAAATTAGCCTAAAAACCCAAATCAAACGTTTAATTGTGATTTTTAAATTGTGTTTTCAAATGAAATATTTTAAAATCACTATTTTTATATAAAAAAAATGCACACTTTTTAATATATAAAAAAAAAAGCACTTTTTTTAAATAGCTAGTATGTTAATGCTTACTTTAGTCTTTAGCCAAATTTGTTAGACTTATGTGATATTTTTTTTTTAAAAAAGATAATGCATTTTATTTATATTAGTACTTATTTAGGCAATATGTTAGTAATAATTGAATGAAAGATCATTAACTTAATAATTGCTTGGTTGTATACATTGAAAAAGATGTAGCTGATAACATTGATAGTGAAATTATCATATCACACAGTGACTTCAAAATATAAAAACTTGTGAAAAGAAATTTTAAAACTTTATGTATTTGCCTATGTTTTTATTTTGTGATTTTAATATATTCAAGTTTTATTATTATTAATTTTTTTAATGACCATCCTGAAAAGAATTTCTAGAATCATCACTGTGTAATTAGTTGGTAACACCGTGTTAAACCGGTTTTTCTTGGTTGGATTGTACCTACGTTTTTTTTTTTTTTTTTTGGGATAGGAGTGTACTTATGTTGTTTCTTCAGTAGGTTGTCAATTTCTAATTATTATTATTATCATCATTTTTTTTTTTGAAATGAAATCAACGAATATCCGATTTAGAAATAGAATTGTTTTTCTTTTCTTTTTCTTTTTTAATAGAACCCGGCATAACATGGTTGATTATTTTTTTTTTTTTAATTTCCTTAAAGTGAAATTGACTAATCATTGCCCATTTTCAAAAGCTGTTAATATTATTAATTTGTTATAATTTTTTTTATTTAAAAAAAGGTGAAAATCCTTTATCCTTACCTTTTGGTATTCTTTCATTTTTTTTTTGCATGAAGGGTAAACTTATAAAAGTTTCTGAAATAGTAATATAACAGAAAAATGCTCATACACCCTTTAAACTTTCAACTAGCACCCTCTGAAACTTTTTTTTTGGCCAATTTATTCCATAAATTTTACACGCCAGCCAAATCAGTAGCTTAGCTTGTAAACTGTTAAAAATTTAACATAATGGTCACATGTGTCTCACGTGAGGTTTAAAAGCATATTTAATCCTAATTTATAGAAAGAGAAAGCTAAATCTAGCTTGGAGAGAGAGGAAAGAGAGAGACATGGTAGAAACAGAGCTACCGTAGCACAGAGCCACTGTAGTCTCTCAGCATCGCCTCCTTGAGTCACCACGATAGTTGTGGCCATTACAGTAGATGGACGTTTTTGTTTCTTCTTCTTATAAAACAAATAATAATAATCTCTTTTCATTTCTTATAATTAAAAGATTCTATTTATTTAGCTATCAAATGGAATAACCACTTTAAAATATTTATCACTATAGTTTTTAAACACACAAAAAGTAAAAATATTTTTTGTTAAGATTCTTTATCACAAAATCTTTATAATACCAACCGACGCATAAACCTTGACTTAAATTTCAAATTTATTTTTAGAGGAAAAGTTAGAATGAGTCCTCAGTTAGTTAATACGCGTAACATATGCATTTTGTTCGCATAGGTACGTAATTATCCAAAAAATAATGCATTTGACATTTGGTTTCCATTCATACGGAAATAAACGTATTTTTTCAAACAAAAAGTACAATTACCGTTGTATTCAAATAACATAATAATTGCCTACAAACACACGGCGTATAAAAAGCAAGAATCAAAAGATTCTAAACCAATTCAATAGCTGAAACATTCCTAAATTTTGGGGATATTTGAATTTTACACCTTGAAATTTTAGAATTTTGAGTTGTATTCAAACACCCTTAAACTTTAGGTTGTAAAATCTAAATTCTAAAACGTCAGGAGATAAAATTCAAAATTTGAAATTTCAGAGTGTAAAATCTAAATACTCCTAAACTTTAGGGATGTAATTTGCAACTTACCTTATATATAAGATAAATATGTATCTTTTTTTTTTTTTCGTGATAAGGTTAAACTGGTAAAAAAAAAAAAAGTTAAAGTTTAAAACGTAGGCTCCAAAAACTACAAGATTATTTCCAATTTCCACTCTGCTATACTTATTTGAACCAAATTTTCTTGTACCTCCTAGTTTCAACTACCAACGCAACTATATAACTGCTATCTGCAATTTACTCTCCTTATTTCTTTTACTTTTGTTTTGTTTTGTTTTTTTTTTAATCTCTCTTCAAACTTGGATATGATTTTTTTCTTCTCCTGAATATATCTGGATGATTTAATATTATATTCTATTGAATCTATTATATATATATATATATATTTATTATAATATACATATATATATATATATATATATATGTATGTATTTATGTGTATGTATGATGACTAAGTGAAGATCATTTGTTTTGAATTATTAGTTTTTGGTTGAATATTAGTTTTATTGTTGTTTTATTAATGATTATTGAAATAATTTTCTTTATTAATTAGATTATTTCAAATTAAATTGTTGAGAATCTTCTACATGGCCAAAACACACCGATTATTGTATTTATTTCAAAGAATATTTATGACAAATGTTTCTGTATTTTTTGTAGCGTTTTTTTTTTTTAAATTTTTTATTTTATATATATATATATATATATATATATATATATATATAAAGTGAACATATTGTACATGTATTATGCACGTAATGTTCTCTCTCTGTTTCCATAGTTTTCCACTGATTTGTTTAAAACATACTTTTCTTGAATGATACTGAATTATTGACGTACATACATTTACCATATTATACACGTACCATATATTACTAACTATAGAATTAACTCTATAGTTAAAGTACTTCATATAGCAATAACAACCAAATCCACAAACCTTTGACAAATATATATATATATATATATAAACAAAACTCTATTGTTAGCTTCTCATTAAAAAAAAAAAAAAAAAACTTTACTATTAAAGTACTTCAAAAGTTACCAACTGCATTTGAGGTGGATTGGTACCTCTCCAAGCATTGGATTGGAAGGACATGGGTTCAAGAAGTATGGGTAACTAGGGCCAACTCTATAGTATAGGTGAATTAGGCGGTTGCCTAAGGCCCCTGAATAGAAAAGGTCCCCAAATTTTAACCAATTAAGCCCAAATATTAGTCAATAAATAAAATAATATTTTTTATCAAATGAAAACCAAGAAAAGAAAAAAAAGAGAGGGAAAAGCTACGTTCATAACATTTCTCACAACATTTTCACATAAAATCTTAAGTGACATATTATTATAGACTGTTATTTATTAGCAAAAAAATAATTTCAATGATAGATTTAAATTAGAATGAATAACAACTTAATGCATAAGATTTGTTATTAAAATGTTGTGAATGTAGCACTTAAAAAAAAGGAATATACAAAAAATTTCACAACAGTTGATTTGACAAATTTTTACTAATTCTCATCTAGATCCATCACTGATATCACATTTTTACTTAATACTATCAATATGTTACATCAACGGATGTGAAAATTTTTGACAAATTTTGTGTCTATATTTTTTCTAAAAAAAAAAAAAAAAAAAAATCTACGTGGTTTATGTTAATTAGAAATTTTGTATCTAAAAGGAGAGAATAGAGTTTAAGTAAATTTTAATTTTTTAATAAAAAAAGTCATTTAAATATATAAAATGTCTCAATTCATTTTAAGTTCCCAAATACATCAAACTGCCCATGTGGATAGTATATATACCTTTTTTTGACAAAACTTTTTTTCCCTAAAAAAAAGAAAAAAAGAAAAAACTGTGTCACCTAAAAAAAAAAACTCAGTCCGCACTTCAAATTTCAAAATAATAATGTGAAATAAAGTTTTTACGAGTTATTTCAGCATATTCTTTTATATTTGGTTATTCATTTTTCTCACACGCAAGTGTCACCTATTTGAGAAAGACAGAGATAAGTTTTAAAATATAAAAAAGAAAATAGTACTGAAATATATATATATATATATATATATATATTTGTAATAAGTATTGAATTATCATTTTTTTGGTAAGGTTTTATGACAAATATTTCTAATTAACAAAAAAAAAAAAAAAGAGGTTCCAGCGGACAAGCATCTGCCCAAGATGTTTGTTTACATTTTATTTTAACGCATGTGGGGTTATGCTTATCTTATGGTCAATTAAAAAGAGCACACAATTTAGATACAGGACTTGAGTTTGAGTGTTGTTTCTATAAAATAAAAATAAAAATAAAAAGTACTTGAATGCTGTATTTTTGGTTTTTGAATTAAATTTAATATTGTGATTTTAAGTCAATGAGCCATGATGAATCAAGAAAATCCCATCATCTAGAGAGGCCTTTGGACGATCAATGAGCTATAAAGGTGCATTTAATACGTCTTCCGTTACCAAACAGATGAATAAATCAAGCATGACCGTTGGACGGATATTAAAAGCACCGCAATAAACCATTAGAGGCGTTACCAAAGCCATTAAGGCTACCATTGAAGACCTCCAACAGCTAGAAAAGCAAGTAACCATATTGCATGATAGTATTACTCAATATTCAAAGGTGGACGGTAAATGGAGGGCCATGTTCTTTCTAAACCTGTCCTCAAGTAGAAGGAAAATCAATATTCAATAGTACTTACTATGTGCTTAGAATTTAGAAAACGCATCAAAATATATAGGTGAAGACAACGAAGAGAACACTTTCAGTTTGGATGACTGTATCTAATAATCTAATTACTTTTTTTAATTTAATAATCCTTATAATTTTGTAATTCTAGCTGTTTCAACTTCAAGCATAGGATTTTTTTTTTTGAGAAGCAAGCATTGGATATAGACAAAGGAAATCTTAAGCAAATTCCAAACATACCTGAACTTTGAGGACGGATAATAAAACAAATGGAGCTCTCAAACCAGTAGTTTTTTTACGTTTACTTTGGCTTTTTCTTGCGTGGGAAGAACAAAGAACGAGGTGAAGCAGATGAAAAACAGTGTATACATAGGACTATCTTATATGGGAAATTATTGTGTACTCCCGGAGTATACTATAAATGTGTACTCCCTTCTTTCACATGAATGATGGGTCCTATATATTAAATTTATGGTGAGACCCACCATTTATGTGAGAGGAGGGAGTACACATTTATGGTACTCCGGGAGTACCTAATAATTTTTCATCTTATATATAGAAAGAATTGGAATAATTTTTATTTTTAATTAAAAACAATTTAATAAAAAACATTAAGACTATGAAGGTAAATTAAGAGTTTTAAATTCTATTTGTACAGAATTAGGACATCCATTTTATACCTAAATTATAAATACTCGTTGTTATAACTTGAAAATATTATTTATTTATTTATTTTAGTAACAAAGATCAGCTGACTTTTATTGGAATGACTCCTCAATAATCGTTAAGAAGTTAACATGTCCTACTGGAAGAATGACTTCTCAACAAAAGGAAATTTATAACCGTTCAATATCATCGTGACATCTATTACTTTATTTGAAGGTTCGGTTGGGACAGTTTAATTTTATTAGTTTATTTTAGTTAACAATTAAATAAATTAGATTTCAAATTTATCCAAGTTTACACTAATAAATTGTTATTATTAATTTATTATTACTACTTCAACATGGATTTTGAAGTAACCTTTTTTTTTATCTTTTTATCTTTTTTTTTTTAAGGTAGAGGATTCAAAGATTGGGACAAAAAGAAGTACTATGACTCCAATTCCAATAGATGAAAGGTTGCTTGCATTGTATGTAGCTATAATTTGCTTTGTTCTTATAGTGGGGGTAAGGTTCTTCACTTTTCTCTGATATATGTCGGAGGGAGAGGCCAAAATACAAAGCCGAATTTTCCGTAGAGCATAATCATTGTGATAATTCTTAGCTGTTAGAGAGAGAGAGAGAGAGAGAGAGAGGCAACCTTGTATATTGGGTTGAAAAAGGGTGTGCATGCTCGAGTAGTTGAACCCCGAAAAGAAAACAACAATGCTATTATCAATCCCTTTCTTTTTTACTTTATCAAGCAGAGAAAAAGACTGACACACTAATGCCACCGATTTCTTTGGATGGCCAAGTTTGATGACTCCACAAAGTGAATACAATGAGCATAAATGGTCAAATGTGTTTGTCGAAGTGTTTTTAGTTCAGCAAACATTTGGGAAAGTTTTGAAAGAACAACATCATTGGTGTCAAAGAATAAGTAGTAAAACGCACAATAAACCGCATTAAGAAAATGCATATGGTCAGAAACTTTGCATGAGTAGTTCCGAAACAGCAGAAACTATTATCAATTGCCTTTTCACTTTTCCCATCACCAGCCTGTTCCAAATTGCGGCAAGGTAAATTCATGGTCATGGATATCTGTTCCATTAAACTATTAATTTTCTATTACCATGGAATTACAGCTTGTAAGGTGAAAAGGAATTAAAGCCTCTCGGTACTTACCGAACTATCCCATAAATTACATAGATACTCATCTCAATTTGATGTTTTCATCCTTAAACCCTTGATCAGATCACAATGTTTGGTTAACGTGAATAAAGTTTTGAGAATGCCTAAAAACAAACACTTTGAGTATGAAATGACTCTTATGGACGAATAATATGAAATGGGAAAAATACTATAACTACTACAAATTTTATTATATAAAACTTATAGATTGATGTGATAATGAAGTGATTATAAGTGAGTTTCAATGACCTAATAAATTAATTTTAAATTACTTTTTAGTAATTTATGACAAATCAATTTGTAAACTTTATAAAATAAATTTTTTAATATCTTAGCATCAATAATATGAAATGAATCTTTCTTCACTCTTAAGGACTAATGATAAAGTTCACGAACTAAACATAGGAGTCATTATGGTAAAAAAGAAAAAGAAAACACACAGGGTCATTACCTGGTGTATGGTAAAGATCTCAGGCTGTCAAAAGCATGAGCACAATTCAATTATTGAGACTCATCAAACTATGAGAGGTTGCATATTATTGGGATTATCTCAGCATTAGTTGCAACTTCCAAGTTTAGTTGCAGCTGTTTAAGTATAGTGTGCAATTCTCTCCAACAAAGCTACAAGTAGTTCTTCATATAATTTTTTTTGTTCTTTCTCATGTGTCTTTCACATGTAGTACTTATTCACCTATATAGTTTTTATTAATTAGTTGTTAGTGCTGTTAATTATAGTTGTTGCGGTTTGTTAGGTTTAGTTTCAAATTACTTCCAACTTAAAAATGATTAGCGTGCTCTACATCTTTATATAGTTGTTAGTGCTATTAATTATAGTTGTTGTTGTTACAGTTTTGATATATATATGATTGTAAGTTAATTAGTGTGCTCTACATCTCTATATAAAGACAAAGCTCGTGTAAAATCAATAATATATACAACATCAGTTCTCTCAATTTTATCTTAAAATTTTCTTGAATTTTAGCATTCTCTTTGGTTTTTTTTTTTAAAAAAAGGATATAGAGGCCCTATTAGAGGCAATTAAATATTTATAAACAAAATTATATTTAACTAATTTTTCTTTGTTTCATTTAGTAATAAAGTCTACTTTTTATCTAGATGTTATTTTTTTTATTTTAAATATTAAATTTATAATATGTATAGACTATTAAAAATGTCTAAAAACTATGCAGTTTCAATCTCATATATATATATATATATATATATATAAATTAGTAAAGAAAACTCACTCAATAGTTGGAAACTACTTCTAGGATAAAGAAATATTATAAAATATGAATTAAGAAGATTAAACATCAAATCATTTGGCAATATTGTGGGAAACATCATAAAGACTATATAACAAAATGAGTAA